>APFE030658854.1:0-26051 GCA_000404065.3 Pinus taeda
ACGAATCCTTACAATTTGATTTATCCTCCCTCTAGGAAAAAATTATTCTTTCATTTGAGCAGCTTTAGTAGCATTTTTGTTAACAACATAGGTTTTGAAGACTACACAGTTATAAGTTAAACCAAATTACAAAAAAAGAATATGAATGGTAAAGATTTTCATATAAGAAAATGAATGGCAAAATCATGACTCTTTATGAAAAATTACAAGAAGAGGACATCCTAATTTCATAAAAAAATTACAATTTGCATTATGACATACTTGAGCTAGATATGAGAAAATAAATTGGATAATGAATCTAACTAGTAATAACAACATCCTAAAGATGTCTCCCATGAATAAGACTACCATAACATGGTTGATGACGCTCTCTTCCATAGCCATATGATGGTAATGGGGGCATCAATGGCCAATACTTTTCATCCTACAATAAGAGAATCAACATTGGAATTTAGTAACATTGGAAAAGTACATGGAAGAGACACATCAAGAGGAAGTAGCAATATCATATAGGAAACTTAAACAAAAATAAAAAAATCAAGGCCCAAGACTACCTGAAACATAGTATCCCTGCAAGAAAAAGAGAAATCATAGTTCACTATTCAATGAAGAACTAGCTCTCATACGCTGAGATGAGAAACAAGAAGGTCTGAACATCCCAAAGATGAAAAGGATGAAAGGGTATGCAGGATGTGGGAGCAAGAAGAGGTAGACACCAAATGGAATTTCTTGTTGCATTGCAAGGTGTATGCTCACACCCAAATAGGATATCAGTGAATTGGAAGTTGGCAAATTGTTTTAGGACAATCACGTGGAAGACACAACCAACCGGATACTTATTTTGGCCAATGAGTTCCTCACTGCAAAGTTAATCACATAACATGGTTATAGTAAGTTTTTTTAACATGCAATGATCTCAACAATCTCAAGTCTACCAATAAATACATACCTAAACTTCTTGTAATCCTCCTGCCTACTTGTATGGAAACTTTTATTTCTTTTCGTAACTCTGATGGATAAAGAAAAGAATTGAATTGCAACATAAGATAAATAATTCAAATTAAACTTTTATGAACACACTCAAATAAACTATTGCAATAGGTAGTATTACCTGGGCTTTGTATTCTTATCATTTGCATATGAAGATCGACCTCTCTTCTAAACACTAAGACCACTGACCAACAAGGGTAACATAATCCAAACATAAATACCGTAAGAAAATTATTGGAAAATGTCAATTTCAACTCTAGTCAAAGTTTTGAGAATCTAATGTAAAAATTCCAAGATAATTGCATAAATGATAAATCTATTTCAAAGGATAAGGGTTTTTAAAACTAACCAAACCAGAACCAGAACCAACTAGTTCAACTGGTTTAGTGACTGGTTCCATATCAAACTAGTTGGTTTAGTACAAAACTAGTATGATATAGCAATTCAACATATATATAATCAATAGTTTATGTATTTTCTAGTAAACTAGTTCCTAAATTGATTCTAAGTCCAATTCCAACTTTTCAAGCATGGAAACCATGGAACCACTTTAACACCATAATAAAAAAACATTTAACTTTCCATGATGAACTAACTGGAAATAATATGAAATGGATACCATGACTCCTCTGCCTTATTTTCATTTGCCTCAAAACATGACCCTCCCTCCTGTTGTCAAACAAGATCACTAGGACCAATTGTACACATTTTCTTATTCTGGCCAACAAAATTGGATATCAAAGCTTCTTTCCGTATTTTTCCAGCCCTTATGCAGTTAATTATTGTGGATGTAAAACCATCCACCTCCTACAATTATAAGAGACATGGGGTTAACATTATGAATATAGGCCACACAAAGATGCACAAGACATAACATAGTTTGAAACATAGATTTTAGTTGATACAATTATACAACTATATAGTCTTAAATATATATTTTAGTTGAATACAACTATATAGTCTTAAACATAGATTTTATTTGAATAAAAATATATAAGGTCATCATGTGTCTTTTCTTCTCTCATGAAAAATATTCTGAATGTTTCTAAACACCCTAGCAAATCAAGCAAAATATCATATTCCAAAGAGAATGATAACTTAGAGACTCAATATAAGCCATGTCCAAAATTCTGAAAAAAAACATCAGGTTTGCTTCCTAGTTCAAAGTAAACATAGGAAGGTATATCAGTACAACCCCTCTTGAAGGTTTGTCAATAGCGAAACATACATTGTTTTTGTTGAAGAATATCACATATGTGCTTTTCTCACTACTAATTATAAATGGTCTATAAAGTATTTTAGTCCTAAATTCAAAAGGGTTTTTGCCAATTCCCTTCGATCTAAGGTGGAGAAAATATGATCTTGATTTCACTGGGCTCAACAATGAATAATTTTTTTCTTTTTTAAAGTAATCTGCATTGCCAAAGTTCTCGAGTTATACTAGCTTGGAAAATTCTATCCGAGTTCGTTGCAAGGAAAGTCAGAAGTGCAACATCCAATCAAAGCTTAAAGAATTATAAGAGAAAATCTTGCACAATTTTCTCCATGTTCTACCTGAGTACTGTAGATTTATTTAATATGTCCCTGACTCAACATTTGAAGAGAGGGAGCATATTGGAGACGATAAGGTTCCTATTCAAATAAATAGGTTATAGTAATTGGAACATTAGTTGGATACTATTTGGGGTGGCAACTAGGGTAAGAAGAAATTGGTTTTCATTGGCGTGGAGATTAAATTTCAACCCTCTACACCCTCTCCTGGGATGGAATAAGAGTTTTCATTGAAAAAAATGAAAATTTTGGCCATCTGCTTTTGTTTGAAGAAGAGATTATATTGAGGCCCATATATAGGTGAAGGTGACAATACAAAGAAAAAGGCAAATATTTTTCCTATTAAAAAAGATGGATCTATAACAAAACACCCAATAGTATTAGGTGATCGGTGTTTTGTTCAATTTGGAAGCAACATGAATTCGTTACTAGGGGTTGTAGAAGTCACCCGTGTTTTAGACCATGCACTCCATGATTCAATAAAATCTTAAGTTACTAAAAAAATAGTAAACATAAGGCATAATATCGTTTCCTTGGCTTTCCTTATGAGCAATGGCATTTTGGAGCAAGTGAAGAGCTTTGGTCAGCCTATTATATATTGAGAAAATTTTTAACACAAAAAGATATTTGATTGAAAAACAACTTAATTAAGCAATGTTGCACGGGGACCTATTCCCACCTTTAAATAATGCTCCCAATGATATGACATTTCTAGGAATTTGGTACTCTTTGAAAATTTCTTGAAATGAGCAAGAACTACACTGGGGACTCTACAACTTTCCAGCTATACCCACCTTGTTACCTGCCAATTTTTGGGAGTTTTCCTTATATTTTGTGGATTTTATACCTGTCCCTATGCTAAACCCGTGACCATTATGTTAAAATATTCAGAAAAATAATTATTACTTATCAATTTGGATAATGATTTTTCCCATATAGGCTTACTCGTGTTTGACTTATTTTAGTTTTAATAGTGTTGTTATTCCAAGATGAACTTGCTACAATAGGTTTTGTGCAGTGTGGATAAAGGATTGGAAACACTGCAAAGCATAATGAAATATCTATTAAAAGAGCAAGGCCAAGTGGATAGAATGAACAAATTTGTGACCCATCCATGAAGGGTTGATGTGATGCTGATGGATGAACTATTTTCAAAGTTAATTTTGGAGTTAAGCAAATATTGAGATCTGACAAGTTGAAAAATTATACTAAAATTAGGTTATCTCACCCCAAATTATGAGTCCTATGAAGGTAATGGAATTTTCTGCCACTACAAAAACACTATAACACTCTTTCCTCGGAAGACTAAGTAAAATGATCATATTAATAGCATGAGAATAAAGAATATCATGCCAAGGGGAAAGGGATGAAAAAAGACATCCCATTTAGTCCCAGAGTCGAGAAAATAAAATAAGACATCTTGTTTAGTCTGGTAAAAATAGTAAGTAATGTATTCACCTAGCTTGTTGGGACTCCCAGTCTAAACAAAAAATTCTTGGTGGGTGGGATTTTAAAAATATACATTGGTTTGGTAAAGCTTTGGCCCTAAAAATTATGTGGAGAGGCCTATTTGGTGTGGGACTTCGGGGCCAATTTTTAAAGGAAAAAATCTAAAAATAATGTTGGTGGTGGAATTGATTAGAGGATAAGAAAACAAACTTGTCAAGAGGGGATCCATTGTTTGGAAGGCCCTTATTGACTCTTTCCCATTCCTTTTTAATTGGATTTCCTGGAAATTTAGGGATGGTAAGAAAGTGATCTTGGGAAAGGACTTTTTTGAATGTGGTTCTTGTGTCTTCAAATTATCTTTTGATCTGATCTAATGCCTAAATGAAAAGGGTATCTTCACCCTCCATAATGATAAAGAATAATCTTTGCTCTATCTTCTAAGAGCTACTAGTTGAGTTATGCTATGTTGGTACTGTATGGTTCTTTAGCAGAGGAGTGGAACTCTTTCATTAAGGGGATAAATTATCAATGGGGTCTATTTAAGTAACTCTAAGGACTTCCAGGTCTGGAGTTGTATTCCTCCTCAGGTAAGGAAAATGTTGGTGTCACTTAATATGATGCAATAGCCAATTCTACAGTGGTCCAAGGTTCCAGTTTCTGGAACAAATTTATTTGGACTTGAATATTTCCAACAAGCTAAAATGATTCACCTTGCTTGTTCTTATAGACAAAGTTCTAACCTAGGAGAACCTACAAAAAAGGATGCCCCACTAGACCAAACTATTGTTGCCTCTAAAAATAGTTTGATGAATCTATTGGTCATCTTTTAATTTGTTGTCCTACTGCTAAGAAAATTTGTCATGCACTTCTTCAGGTTTCAGGTATTAGCGATAATCTAAATCATATATCCTTTGAGGTCCTTCTTTTTCACTGGCAGGAGAAGTATTAAACATTTAGCACTTTTCCTATTTCTGTTGCCTGTGGTATCTGGTTGCTGAAGAACAGGGTAATATTAAAAAATGTGAGTATTTTCATTCTTTTTCAATATTCTAACATTACTTGAGAGTTTACTGGATGATTTGTAGAGGAGAAGTACCTTTGAAGGGCCTTTGGAAGCTGGATGCTGCACCAAAACCATTTTTCCCCTCATTTGTTGGAGATGGGTCACTTTTTTGGGCCTACTACCTCTCATGTAAGCATGGGTACATATTAACACTTCACAATATTTATCACCATTATTGTAAGTCCGACGTCATGCTACCCCTCTATCAGCAAGGATACTCCAAAAAAAATTGGACACACCATATAAGCCCAAAGAATGTGCCTTATAGCCTTGTAAAGTCATGTGGGTGTGTGTTATTTTGTGAAAGTGAATCTAAGATACCCATTGGCATGGATGTTCATGGATACTTTCAGTTTTGTTTTATTCATGGTATGTCTAGATCTCTAGAACTATTGACTTCCCCTTGGTGGACAGTAACTCCCTACCTTGATGGGTACCATGGCAATATTCCTTTTCAAATTTATTTTAATTTCCAAAAAGTATTCTATGAAATTTCTTCAGGAAAAGCACATAATAATTCTTGCAAGAATTTGAGTGATTTAAATTTTAAAATAAATAATTGCAAAGTTTATAGACAAACTCTATTGTAAAAATCAAATCCTGGTTTGAAGCAACACCAACACTACAAACACATAAACATGTTCAACTTTCAGAGACCCCAAATGAAAATGACCAGATTCGATGCAAATACAACCTATATTATTCAAAACTAATTATCATGACCTTTGGGGCGACTTGTTACAAGATGGAGTTTCTAATGGTATTATTGGAATTTTGGTTGTTCCTCTTGTCTTCTTGTCTTCCCATGCTTTGTTAAATATAGGGTTTCTTTCACTCAAGGCTCCAACATTGGGGATAGGTGCACCTCTAACAAGTTGCAACATGTTGAATAACCTTTACATCAATGAAATATAGAGTTGTTCCTTGGAGAGAGTTATTGATTTATGAAATCTTATGTTAATGCCATGAACCTTGTAACAAATATTCATAGTGCTCAATCAATTTTCTTCAACCAAGAATCTACCTAACCAAATGCTAATGGATTCCTCTCACCTATCAAATAATATGCAACAATATTTTAATGTTTTCCTATAAGTATAGGTATAATAAATATCCATATTACTGATTATGATGCAAAATTAGGCCCTGCTAGTACCTGACTTAAGAAGGCTTCACAAAGACCTGTATTGTCTCACATAAGGTGAAATATCATTGGAATTTTTAGAATAATGAGTTGGAACAATAGATGGTGAGAAATATCCTCAGTCAACCTAAAATATTTAATTTCAAATGTTACAGATGGAAGGGCCTTTATGTTAATCAACCTATGCCATTAATGATTTCTCAAATCCACTATGTGCAGACTTGGTTCATAAGTACCTAAGCCTTCTATTCATGGCTTGTAGGACCCTGACAAATTTTGCACGCCCATTCTCCACAAAGCATGTAATTTCATGGCTTCATTTCTAAAATCTACATGAAAGTAATAACATACCTTGGTTCTAGACACACAAATTGGGAGTAATATTTATAAAAAAAAATATAATAAGTTATTATGTTTATACAGGAATATCTGTCAATCCAAGATCATGGCTATTCAAACCACAAGAAAAAAATAATTCCCTTTTCCAGTGTTATTGACCACTTTATCTAGTGACTAATTAGAAAACTTCCAAACATTTGGCTTATTTCTACATTTGGAACTATTATCTTAACATGTATTCTAACATTATAAATTATGGTTTAAATTTGAATTATGTCAGTTTTGATTGAAATCAATTTACAAGAAGGAAAAACTATGAAATTCTTACAGATTCATTGGTTTGTATGTATCCACCCTATGACTCTTGCCCAGTTGTTGAAGGTGGTAACTTGCACTCTGCTCCAGGTTTGTTCCCAAATCTTTGGCATCTAATACCCTCATATTCCTTGTTATATTGTTCTTCATGGCCAGGCTTTGTACCTCTAACAACACGGGCTCCCTCAAAATAAGATGTGTAACCAGTATCTTGTTTAGTATTCCAGTTCCCAAACTTCGAACATGTGTTGGACATTGTTGTAAACAAATACAAGAAAAACAACCTAAAATTTTCAATCTATAAAAACACATACAAGAAAACATCCATAGATATCAAAGTTCACAAAAGAGAGGGGAACTCTAAAATCCCTTGCCTTCACCTTTTGGGGTACCATTGTTGTTTTTTTGTTGTAATCCTTCATGTTCCATGATGTACTTATTTGATCTATCAAGTATATATGCAACATTTCTCAACATAAAACAAGAGAGGGAGACCTTCTATGTGACAAAAGAATACTTCAAACTATGTCAATGGGACCAGGAGGACAACATCTAACAACAATAATAAGGATTTCCTAGAGAATCTATCAGCCAATTCTAAAATCTAAGAAGAATGAAAGAAGAGTCGATAATAAAATAGAAAAGGAAGGAACCCAAAAGAGTATCCCTAGAAAGTGTAATTGATAATAGATAATACTTGAGAGAGAAAATCCTCCAAGTCATGACTAGTCCTCTCAAAAGAAAAGACTATGGAGGCGAGGAAGAGTAACATCCTTACTAGCATTTGAAACAAAGAGGAGCCATCACCATCCACCACCATAAATTTGTTAATGTTGAGACGGTTACCCCTTGGTTTGTGCAAGAAATCATTGGGCTAATTGAAGGTCTAAAGGATTTTTAATGGCTTTCATAAGGTGAATGAAAAAAATATGCAAAAGGAAAAATGGCTGTTATGGTTCTCAATTCAAGTCAAGCAGCATGAATGGGTCAAATGTGCATAAAGAAAGTTACATGGTCTGTGTTTCAAAAGTGACTTTGCAGCAGCACTTGCAGATTTTTCATGGCAGACAAAACTTATAATTAGAGGCAGTTTGAAACTTTGATTCCATAGTAGAATTCAGACAAAGACTTTCTCAATGTGTAATGTGGTCATAAATGTTCTATTTGCTTGGATAGTTTGTTCTGAAGTAGAGAATGATAATTTCCATATCAAACCAAAAATGAAAGGTCTGCAGGATACACTTATATTACAGAAAAATGAATTCTTCAGTACATAAGTCAAAGTCTGACAGAAAAGCCCAAAGGAAGAAAAAAAACATCAGATTGGAAATGGTGTATATAAAGGCAAGTGACCTATCAAGCTCCTGAAAATAAATAAGGTGCAAACACCTGAAATTTCACTTGAATCAGTATAAAGGGATGCTATTAATGTGTTATGGGCTACTTTCAGGCACAACATAGAAATATTGCTCTCTTGAAGCCTGAATTTTGGTGTGATATGCTGTAATGAAGCTAGAAAATGCGGAAAAGCCTTTCCACAATGAAGAATGCTTGAGCTTTGGATCGGATGCAAACTCAAGCCTTCTCAGGGATATCAAAAGTATATCTAAACTGTGAAGCCAGTACTCAGTACCTATTTGAGATTTTGTAGGAGCAAGGTCATACACTTCTATATGTATTTTCATGG
This sequence comes from Pinus taeda, assembly GCA_000404065.3. Classification (NCBI taxonomy): domain Eukaryota; kingdom Viridiplantae; phylum Streptophyta; class Pinopsida; order Pinales; family Pinaceae; genus Pinus; species Pinus taeda. The sequence continues at coordinate 8,539 of APFE030658854.1, forward strand.
AGGACCAATTTATAATGTGTTTTGAATGAGCTATTCTATATGGATCCAACCCACGTCATTGCAACAATTAGGTGCTGACCTCTGTTTTGGGTGGGTTATATATATGAGAAGTAGAGCTAAATCCTGTTTGGGAGTATTGTTGGCAGATTTGTATGTTGAGCATTCACCTTAGAAGATTTTTCCCACATTGGTGGACACTTGGAGGTCTCATGTACATGATAAGAATAGTTGTTACACCTCTTGAAAGTTAGATGTGTCCACTCTGAAGCCCTTGTGCTCATTTTGTAGGAGGTTTTGGGATCATTCTTGATAGGATTGGAGGAGAAGACCCACCACTAAGGGTGGAAAATTTACTTTGGAGCCGATTCTTTTACTTTGGATGACACCTAGGGAGTTTACTAGCTGATTTGTAGAGGAGAAGTACCTTTGAAGGGCCTTTGGAGGCTGGATGCTACACCAAAACCCTTTTTCCCCTCATTTGTTGGAGATGGGTCACTTTTTTGGGCCTACTGCCTCTCGTGTAAGCATGGGTACATATGAACACTTCGCAATATTTATCACCATTATTGTAAGCCTGAGGTCATGTTACCCCTCTTTCAGCAGGGGTACTGCAAAAAAATTTGGACACACCATATAAGCCCAAAGAATGTGCCTTATAGCCTTGTAAATTCATGTGGGTGTGTGTTATCTTGTGAAAGTGACTCTAAGATCCCCACTAGTGTGGATGTTCATGGCTACTTTCAATTTTGTTTTATTCATTGTATGTCTAGATCTGTGGCACTGTTGACTTCCCCTTGGTGGGTAGTAACTCCCTACCTTGATGGGTATCACTGCAATATTTCTTTTCAAATTTATTTTAATTTCCAAAAAAGTATTCTATGAAATTCCTTAGGGAAAAACACATAATAATTCTTGCAAGAATTTGAGTGATTTAAATTTTAAAATCAATAATTGCAAAGTTTGTAGACAAATTCTATTGTAAAAATCAACTCATGGTTTGAAGAAACACCAACACTACAAACACATAAACATGTTCAACTTTCAGAGGCCCCAAATGAAAATGACCAGATTCGCTGTAGATACAACCTATCTTATTCAAAACTAATTACTGATGGCCTTTGGGGTGGCTTGTGACGAGATGGAGTTTCTGATGGTATTATTGGAATTTTGGTTGTTCCTCTTGTCTTCTTGTCTTCCCATGCTTTGTTATATATAGGGTCACTTTCACTCAAGGCTCCAACACTGGGGATAGGTGCACCTCTGTCAAGCTGCAGCATGCTGAATAACCTTTACATCAATGAAATATAGAGTTGTTCCTTGGAGAGAGTTATTGATTTATGAAATCTTATGTTAATGCCATGAACCTTGTAACAAATATTCATAGTGCTCAATCAATTTGTTTCAGCCAAGAATCTGCTTAACCAAATGATAATGGATTCCTCTCACCTATCAAATAATACGCAACAATATTTTAATGTTTTCCTAGAAGTATAAGTATAATAAATACCCATATTACAGATTATGATGCAAAATTAGGCCCTGCTAGTACCTAACTTAAGAAGGCTTCACAAAGACCTATATTATCTCATAGAAGGTGCAAAATCATTGGAATTTTTAGAATAATGAGTTTGAACAATAGATGGTGAGAAATGTCCTCAGTCAACCTAAAATATTTAATTTCAAATGTTACAGATGCAAGGGCCTTTATTTTAATCAACCTATGCCATTAATAATTTCTCAAATCAACTGTGTACAAACTTTGTTCATAAGTACCTAAGTTTTTTATTCATGGCTTGCAGGACGCTGACAAATTTTGCACGCCCATTCTCCACAAAACATGTAATTTCATGGCTTGATTTCTAAAATCTGCAAGAAAGTAATAACATATCTTGGTCCTAGACACACAAATTGGGAGTAATATTTATTAAAAAAAATATATAGTAAATTATTCTATTTAGACAGGATATCTATCAATTCAAGATCATGGCTATTCAAACCACAAGAAAAAAATAATGCCCTTTTCCAGTGTTATTGGCCACTTTATCCAGTGACTAATTAGAAAACTTACAAAAATTTGGCTTATTTCTACATTTGGAACTATTACCTTAATAGGTATTCTAACATTATAAATTATGGTTTAAATTTGGATTATGTTAGTTTTGACTGAAAGCAATTTACAAGAAAGAAAAACTATGAAATACTTACAGTTTCATTGGTTCATATGTTTCCACCCCATGACTCATGCCCAGTTATTGAAGGTCGTAACATGCACTCTTCACCAGGTTTTTTCCCAAATCTTTGGCATCTGATACCCTCATATTCCTTGTTAGATTGTTCTTCATGGCCAGGCTTTGCACCTCTAACAACACCGGCAACCTCAAAATAAGATGTGTAACCAATATCTTGTTTAGTATTCCAGTTCCCAAACTTCGGAACATGTGTTGGATGCTATTGTAAACAAATACAAAAAAAACAACCTAAAATTGTCAATCTATAAAAACACATACAGGAAAACATCCATAGATATCAAAGTTCACAAAAGAGGGGAACTCTAAAATCCCTTGCCTTCACCTTTTGGGGTACCATTGTTGTTTGTTTGTTGTAATCCTTCATGTTCCATGATGTACTTATTTGTTCTATAAAGTATATATGCAACATTTCTCAACAAAAAGCAAGAGAGCGAGACCTTCTATGTGACAAAAGAATACTTCAAACTATGTCAATGGGACTAGGAGGACAAAATTTGACAACAACAATAAGGAGTGCTTAGAGCATCTATAAACCAGTTCTAAAATCTAAGAAGAATGAAAGAAGAGTAGATAATAAAATAGAAAAGGAAGGGAACCCAAAAGAGTATCCCTAGAAAGTGGAATTGATAATAGATTATACTTGAGAGAGAAAATCCTCCAAGTCATAACTAGTCCCCTCAACAGAAAATACTATGGAGGTGAGGAAGAGCAACATCCTTACTAGAATTTGAAACAAAGAGGAGCCATCACCATCCACCACCAGAAATGTGTCAATGCTGACATGGTTACCCCTTGGTTTGTGCAAGAAATCATAGGGCTAATTGAAGGTCTAAAGGACTTTTAATGACTTTCATAAGGTGAATGAAAAAAATATGCAAAAGGGCATATGACTGTTATGGTTCTCAATTCAAGTCAAGCAGCATGAATGGGTCAAATGTGCATAAGGAAAGTTACATGGTCTGTGTTTCAAAAATGATTTTGCAGCAGCACTTTCATATTTTTCATGGCAGACAAAACTTATAATTGGAGGCAACTTGAAACTTTAATGCCATAGAAGAATTCAAATAAAGACTTTCTGAATGTGGTCATAAATGTTCTGTGTGCTTGGATCGTTTGTTCCAAAGTAGAGAATGATAATGTCCATATCAAACCAGCAATGAAAGGTCTACAAGATACTCTTATATTACAGAAAAAGCATTCTTTAGCACACAAGTCAAAGTTTGACAGAAAAAGCCCAAAGGAATTAAAAAACATCGGATTGGAAATGGTGTAGATAAAGGCAAGTGACCTATCAAGCATCTCAAAATAAATAATGAGTAAACACCTGAAATTTCACAGTGTTCACATAACTGGAACTGTGGTTGTTAAAACAAGTCAAACCTCTCCAAGCATTGATCCACTCTCAATTGTTAAAGTAGAATTGTCCCTTGCAAGTCTAAGGTTTGATGAAGTTGCAATCAATTTCAAAGAAAGCACTCCTTCCCATACTAACTTGACTGCCTTAGGTTTTAGTTTTTGAATTGAATGAAATGTCTCACATCTCTTATTAATAAGTCATTAGAGATTCTTAGAATGGATTTCAATGGTTGTGCTGTAGGAAACATCAGGTCTTTACCACAATCACCAAATGTGCAGGATAATGAAGTTTTGAGCAGCATTTGTGAGATGTTCTTGGTCTTCGGCTTGGTGATGCATCTATGAAAATCCAAGCTGCCATTATGTATAATTTTCTTAGTGAATGAAGATGAGACAATGGTGAAAGAACTAGTACAATTGGCAGATCAACATGAACTCTATTCATAAGAAAAGGTTGTTGAGGAATCCATAGATGAAGACTGGTTTTGCTAGCAATTTCTTCTAGCCATGCCCTATTTCTTGATCCCTTATGTTCTTATTTCTCTGATATTTTTATTTCTGTCAGTGATGTTTGATGATCGGTGTTTGTCATTGTCCTCTGTTTTTTCATGGGTTCTCAGTCAACAAAACTGGCTTGCTATGAGGGAAACCTTTTCAACATGAAAGAATAATTGAGTCTCCTTCGACATGCAAAAAGGAAAGCATATTTCAGTGCACCTTTGACTATGAATCCTGGTTTTGACCGGCAGACTCTTCATATGTGAATTTATGATCCTTCTCTACAAAGAAAAGGATCATCTATAAGCCAGTCAACACAATGCGTACACAATTCTTCCTCTAATAAATGATATTTTCTGTAGTTTAATGGTGCTCCTTCGTTTGCTGCCAGGGGTTCCTTCAATGAGGGAAATTATGCCACCTATTTAACCAGTTGTCATTTTGACTGATATATTTATGCTCTTCAAATCTGGAGTTGCAGATTGTATGCCTTGAAACTCTACTCATAATAAAAGCAATCCAAAAATTTGGTAGCTTTAAAAGTAAGAATTAGAGCCTCTTTGTCTCCAAGGCAAAGCCCACTCAGAACACCATCCACATTCATCTGTTCCAAATATGGGAGGAATTAGGGGACTTGGATTCTGAACTATTGTCCTATAGTCACCTTGAATGTGAGTGAACTTGTCCATAATGATCTTTTGCCTGGTCACATCTTGGGCAAAAATGCACACTCCCACAACATTCTCCTTCAAGTCCCTGCTCAAGCAAGCATTAACGAGTAAAAATAATGGACCCTTTTCCTCCTCTGAGCCATGTATTTTCAGCTCAATTTGAACATTTTTCTTTTAAACTCCTTGCAAAGCCAAATTTAGCATCATTCTTAGCTGAAGTTTCCTCGACGATATTGATTAGAGGCTCCCCCAGGACCTCTTCCACTGACAACCCTGTAAGTTTGACAACTTTTCTATTCCATCCATTTACTACTCCATAAGCATCGACTGCCAAGATTGGAGTCTTTGTTGTTTATCAGTCTCACCATCTCATTTGTCACTGCATTCAATTCATCCATTTCTTGAAGTTTCAAATCAATGAGTTACCTATTTATCGTGATATTTTTGCTACTGTCATCAGTTTCTTTGCAGGAACCTCACAGTATTAACTACAATGAATGGATGGCATCCATCTTAACATCCTCCCAAGGCAAACTCCTCATTTTTCACATTTCAAGGAATGCATCAAATGAAGATCGTGGATGCATTTTCTTACCATTGTCTCTGTCCTGCAGGTCATGTTTGGCACCTCGCCATTTGATTTTTTTTGCAGTATGGGATCTGAACCAAAACAAAAGTCTTTTGAATTAATTCTCACCATGGAAATTCCACAAAATACATTCCCTAATGATCCCACTTCGGGATAGCCTGCATAAACAAGACTATCTGTGCTAAAACCTGTGGAATCCATGTGATGCTCAGACAATCATGCAACAATATCTTGGATCTAAGCCTCAGTAGGAGTTACCCCCAGAAGCCAAAATATTTCTTCATAGTAAAGGGCAGCACCATCGCATCTAACAAGAACCATGATGTTGGGCTTCCGAGTGAAAATTCCCAAGGGTGTGTCGCGAAGAAGCATGTCGCAGAGCAATGCTTGAGTGTGCAAAATTCACTTTTCTCTCATCTGAGTAGCCAATTCAACTTCCTTGTTTAGCTGAATTCCAAAAAAATGCATTAAGAACTCATAGGCATACCTCAAAGGAAATGGAACATAGCGTGGACTAGTGTGATGACAAACCACTAGTCCCTAAAGCCTTCTTCCTTTCTGCTGCATCTGCCCCTTGCTACCTCCATCCAATTCCTTCTCATTGATTACTACAACCATTATTAGAGATGCTATAGAACCCATGTTGGCCATGTATTGAGCATGGAAACCATGAGGTGCTATCAATGTAGATCCACAAATACTTAGGTCTCTAGGAAAAATCTTGTCCTGTATCACTGTTACAGGTTGTGTATAGCAATCACAAATCATTCTTACTCTGTTCCTCATAAACAAAATCTTGAAACCTGAAGGACATCAGTGGTATGGTATTGAAGACCCAAATAAGGTTCTAAATCATGTATTCTAATATTAGATATCACCTCACCATGATCATCATCATGAAATTTATAAGACATAACACGGTCATAGCCTATAAGGTCACACACCTCTTGTACAATCATGTCACACAATAGCCCAATATTTCCACGAGGGATCGATTTCCAACCGTGATATTGCCTTTTGCAGCAAGATTATAGGATTGTAATGCTCTCATTGCAGAGGTGGAAACCTCCGAAGTCCCAATAGGCTCAAAATATATCACCAACGCCACATCAATTCTATGGGGTATAGCATAGAAGGGCTTACTGGAACTCTTGGAATGGACCAAAACAGGATTCAGAAGATTGAGTTCTTCAAACTTGGTAGCCTTTTGTAATGCCATGGATCTCGAAGGAGTGAACAAGGTCCTTGCATCACTACCAATACAAAGAATTTGCTGGTCCTCCATGCTGGGAACTGCATGAGTTGACACTTGAAACATATATGGGGGATTTTCACTATAAGCAATCACTTCAAAAGTCTTCTCATTCACTGCAACCATGCACGCAAATGGATGAATAAGCTTGATCCTTTGTATTTGATGCAAATATGCACTAACTGCAACTGATGGAACAATCTCTAAATCCTTGTTATCTGTTCTCGAGCCACAACTTTCAACACCTTGAATTTTAGGCCAGGCATCGCATCTTTAAGAAATTTAAAAACTTGTCTCAATCCCTCATCTCCCACATCTGCATCATCATTTTTCTCTGTGTCAGTATCTGAGTCTTCAGTAGCTTTAAGTGATAATGAAAAGGAAGCATCTGCAGATTGTCCATTCTGCTACAAGTAGACTACCTGCTCGTTGTATTTCTGATTTTTTTTAAGAAAATTTCAAACATAGGAATGCCTGGAACTCATGCATCCTTAAACACCAACAAAATTTGCCGATATAAATCATTTTTAACAAAAAATTATATGTGATAACAAGACCAAACGCATGAGAGAGAAGGCACCAAGGGCTGGCCTCAGACTTGCAGAGTAATAAAGCATGGCTTTGGGTTCACAATGTTGGCCTTCTTTTCCCCCTGGAGAATAGATCTAAAATCTAGCAGGCATGCTAACCTAAAAGTGGCATCGACCCTCGATCCTTCCAAATGTGCCCTTCCTTCTCCTTCTTTCTCATGGACAAACCTTTCAAATGGAGAGAAATAAACCATTTTTATATTTGAAAGAAACAAATCCATGAAACCTTAATGAAAATTAAATGAAATGCTCTTCTTTTTATCAAGGGAATTAAATAAAAGACTCAAAATATAATTTTGTTAGGCATGTGAAAAACAAACATATAAATATTAATTTTTCTAAATAAATAAATATTAATTTTTCTTGATACTTATTAGATAAACATATGTTCATGATTTTGTTTCATGAATAAAGATTTAATGACAAACAAAACCTCAGAGCTTGTGTACACAAGCTCAATGTCCAACGAGGCTCTAGATCTCTTAGGCCAAATCTAAAGAGATAACCCAGATCTAAAGAGAAAGATATATAAACTGAAAAGGATACCAACTTTAATTCTCAACAAAGCTTCAATGCACCTTCCAGAACTTCAGTTCTCCTTGCCATTTTTCATGGAAATCGTGGTTGTTGTTTCTCAAGACTTTCTGGTAGAGGGGAAGGCAAAGTTGCAAGGTACCATGCATGTTAATATGCCCTTGAATTGTTAGAGGGTGTTTAATATGAAATTATGTCTCTTCTTCATTGATTACACATATAAATGATTAATTTTACTTCTTTATATAAAATTAAGGATCATTTTATAGTTTATTTAATAAATAAAAGGTTGAGTCTTTTCTTTTGTTTAATGGGAGGTATTTTTTATTATAAATAATTTATGAAAAAAATTAGGTTTTTGTGTCAGTAAATATCAATTGAGGGGGTTTTGGTTGATTTATCAAAAGTGAATTATGGTGATATTAAAGCAAGTTTTGTGTGGTTAAAAAGTGAAGAAAAGTACTAATGTTATAGTAATGATCAATCATTATTTCCAATTAAATGTTTAGTTTAATAAGGATAATTCAATGGTGAGAGAGCTTTGGTAGTGGTGGCACATAACAAAATATCCAATGGTGAGAGAGCATTGGAAACGTTATCAAAGGACAAGAGACTATTGAATAAAAGTAATATTAGAAAACATAAAACAATATGAAAGAAAATTTCTTAAGTATCAGCAGATGAAGAAGATAATTGAGCTTGGGCTAGTTGGTACTGAAGTTCTTTTGCATCAATTTCAAAGAGACCAGTTACTAGAATTTTTTCTCCATCAGATCTGTATTGGGAAATTTCTTCCCATATTTGAGCAGGTTCATATGCATCGGTGAAATTTTCCATGATCTTCTGCTGATATTTGGATTTTGGATTTTGTGGGAAATTTGTAGCTCAATGACCTTTCTTCTTACATATATAATAGTCAAAATTCTTTGAAGGAATCTTCCTTCATTTAAATAATGATTTTGCCTTGGTTGAGATGATGTTTAATAGAGGTAGTCAACATGGGAAAGGTAATACTTTGGCTCTCACATGTTTTAGAAAATTGATATCTCTTTGTCCCTAAACATTAGGGGTGGAAAAATAGCATAGCTTCTAGAGCTAAGTTTGTTCAAACTTAGTTATATCTTGAACCACAAATTGGTGCTGACCTCATGGATATGATAGAAATTTGGTGGCTTGTAGGGTAGTATTGTCATAAAATAAGAAGGTAGACATCAAAATTAGCTTTGTTTGGTCAATTGAAGTAGTAATGTCATAATATTAATGATCATTTCCAATGAAATGTTTGTTTTAGTATGGATAACTAATCTATGGAGATTTTCCATGATGTTCAATAGAGGGATTCAACATGGGGAAGGTGATAGTTTGGCTCCCACATGATTTAGAAATTGATCTCTCTGTCTATAAATATTAGAGGCAGAAAAAATCCTAGGCTCTAGAGCTAAGTTTGTTCCAAATTAGCTATATCTTGAACCATAGATTGTTTTTGACCTCATGGATATGATAGAAATTTGGTGGCTTGTAGGGTAGTCTCGTCATGAAATAATGTTGTCACTTATTATCTAGTCACATATTTTAATCCTAGACTAAATTAGTCACTTAATTTAGTCACTTTTAGTTTAGTCACTTATTAGCTAGTCGTATATTTTATCCCTAGACTAAATTAGTCATTTAAGTTAGTCATTTTTAGTTTGGACACTTAAAATTGCTCAAATTTAGTATTAATTTACTTGAAATAATTACAGTGACTAACTTTTTTAGTCACCTAGTCATTAATTTCATCATTTTCTACTAGTGAAGGTTAGGGAGGAGGTTGATATTAAATCCATTGAAGAAGAATTGGAGAGATTGGAATCGCCTTAAGGGAATGGTTATGGATTATGGGAGGCTAAACACATGATCATGCAAATGGAAACCTCACAAATAAAAATATTAGCATACAAGGAGGAATGACGGAGACTTAAACGTCGAGATATCTGGCCGAAAAGTGGAGATGAAAACTCAAAGTTTTTTCGAAATTATGAAAAAGACCATAAAAATTATAAACACCATTTGGGAAATTCAGAGGGTTGATGGGAGCAAAGGAAATAATTTCAAGGAGATTTCCACTTTGGGAAAGGATTTCTTCAAAAATATATATAAGGAACCAAAGGAGGTTACTATAGTATAAATTATTCAAGTGGGTCATTTCTTTCGGAGGTTTGTGGAGGAGGAAGACAACATATAGTTGATGGAGCCTATATCTAAAAGAGAGTTGGAAGTTGTTCTCAAAATCATGTAGAAAGATAGAGCTCAAGGTCGAATGGATGGTCAGTAGAATTTTATTTGGGTTTCTTTGAGGTGCTTGGGTGTGACCTCCTTCAGGGGGTTGAAGAGCTCGATAATATGGGCACATACATGACCCTTTCAAATATAATTTTATGGCCCTTATCACGAATGTGGATGACCCTTAGTCCTTCGAATAATACATGCCAATTTCCCTTTGTAAGTATATTTACAAGATTATAGCAAAAATGATTGCCCTACAACTCAAACCTATTATGTCAAGGGATGTATCTAGAGAGCAATTTGGTTTCCTCGACAGACACCAAATACATGAAGTTATCAAGGTATCTCAAGAAGGTATGCACAACCTCAAAACCAATAATATGAAGGGAATTACTGCAAAAATTGATCTTTCAAAGGCATATGATAGATTCGATTGAATTTACATTTGGATGTTCCTTACTCATTTGGCATTTATATTCCTTTCATCAATTGGATTATGGGTTTCATCAACAATGTATCATTTGTTGTTTTAATCAATGGCTCTACTTCTCCTTTTTTGCATTCTCAGAAAGGGTTGATACAAGGATGTCCTCTATCTCCTCTCCTTTTCATGTTCGTTGTTGAGGGTCTCAGCAGGTTTTCATTATCAGCCAAGAGGAGGGGGGATATTCAGGGCATCGAAGTGCCCAAAAATCTATTTATCACTCATCTTCTTTTTTTATGATGAAATATTTATATTCAGCAATGGCTCAAGGAAGGAGTTAGAATCCATATAGGTTGCTCTCTTTCTCTTTCATAAATCGACAGGCATGATCCTAAATGCTAGAAAATTTATCATGGTTTACGAAGGTCTCATTCAAAGGGAAATTGATAGAGCATAAGAATTTTTGCCTTTTAAAGCCAAACCCCTTAGATAAATGTTAGAGAAATTTTGAGGTCTAAAATAGGCCTCCTAAGGAATATTATAAAATAATAGTGGAAATAATAAAATAAGATTAGATTACCTCATCAATTTTTGGAGGGAAAAAAGAAAACAATTATTTTTTCAACTTATCTCCCTACAATTTTACTCAAGTTTTGAGTGGGAGAACTAGTTGGATTTATAATTTATTTTTTTATCCAATGAGAGACCATGTTGCATACTTTCTATGGACCCTATTACAAAAAAATGTGAAATACATGAAAAATCATGATTTACAATCACATTTTTCATGTATTTCACATTTTTCAAGTAGTAGAGTCTGTCGAAAGTATGCAACATGGGTACTCTTTAGATGAAAAAATAAATTATGCATCCAACAAGTGTTCCCACTCGAAATTTGAGTAAAATCATAGGTAGATAAGTTCAAAAAGTAGTTTATTTATTTATTTATTTGATATCTTTTTACTCCAAAAATGGTGAATCAACCCCCATGGTTGACATCATCATATTGAATCCTATTGGTTCATATCAATTTGATTTTTGTAGTAAATATTTGTTTTGAGTCCTATTTTTTACCTTGAAATTTCTCTAATGGATTCAAATAATTGGGTTTTCACCTAAAACCTAATTCATACAAGGATGCAGACTAGATGTGGCTCCTAGAAAAGGTGGAAAAGAAAATTAAGCATTGGAGTTTCAAGTGGATTTCACAGAATAGGTAGAATGGTCCTCATCAAATTGGTAGTTGAGGCAATTCATGTTTATTCGATTGCTCTTACATGGGTCTCGAAAAGAATATTCCAATCTATTCAGAAGCCTTTTGGAAGGTGCCTCTCCGAAGGCACTAAGGACAAAGTTATAGATTTGAAAATTCTCATGAAATTTACTAAATCACAAGACTCAAACCTACTCTAGTGCTCTGCGAAATTCAATTCACAATCTAGAAAAAATCATAGAAATACGAAAGAAGACATCACACATAGACAAATATTTATCTAGGGGAAAACAACTGCTCAAAACCCCTTCCTATTTGTATTGCATTAACCAAAGATTAGAGATGAATAAATATGCTTTCTCAGGCCTGAGAACAACCTAAAAATGTAAAGTCTATCCCTCTACCTGACTAACTAACTATGGCCACCACTTAGCCAATTTTCAAGCCCTCCAAGCTCCTATTTCCTTGCATTGTTCCTTGAGGAAATAGGCCCCTATTAATTAGGAAATTTCTCAAATTGAATTGTGCAATTCCTTTAGGTTGATCTCTGATTGCATGCACCACCTATACACATTGGAATAGTTTACAACTGATAGTACATTTCCTTGGAATCTCCATCTTAATTGGGTAACTCGAATTCTCTGCATGCAACAGTTATTTTTGGATGATTCATTAGTTATTTGGATTATCATTGAGTGTGACTGAAGTCACACTGCAAAACTTGAACTTCCACTAGTTCCTCCAACAGTTAGAAATGGTTTAATTGACAATAACTCAATTTAGAAGGAATTGGATTGCTACAAATTAGAAATCGCTCATGCTTATCTAAACTAAAGGCCTCCAACTCGAATTACCTTATTTAAATGAGTGACAAAATCCGTGTCACCTTAGTTCACTACCACCAAGATTTCTATAGAAAAGGAAATTCAAATTTTCTCTAGTTTGACCAAGGCAACGTCAAAATGAGATTTTCTTGCTGCATTTTTTCAAAACTTTCTCTCAACAAGAAATGGATTATCTACCACTCCTATCTTACTGTTGTGGCCAGCAAACAACCCCCCCCCCCCCCTTTTTTCATTTAAGTGTTATCCAGAATACTAAATGAATGGGGACCCTTAGTTAAATTTTGGAAAAGCAAGAGTTTCCTTTCTTCAAAATAAGGTTACCATCATAAGCTTAGGAAGATCTTTTGAATACTTTAAAACCTAAGTTTATAATAAGAAAAAAGTATTTAAAAAAAGGGTCGCATCGCAAAATGATAGTAAAGTACCATCATTTGGCTATCGCATCGCAACAGAAAAAAAATAATAAGAAAAACTTCAAGATTTACTGATTTGCGATAACACTGATCGCGAGATCGCATATCGCAGGAAATGGGCTAACGAAATTTGGCAAACGTAAAACTTCTGCGATCTACGACGATGCGATATCACGATAAAACGATGGTTGTGATATTAAGCCAAACTAGCTCTGTGACGTTATATTTGCGATAGTGTGATAATGCGATAATGTGATATCGCGATTTGCGAAGTTGCGAAACAAATCGCAAAATCACTCCATCGCGAATCTTTCGGGCATGCTATTCAAGAAAAGCCACTTACCATAATCTGACTCAAGATCATGCGCTTTAAATGTTAATAAAGGGATTAGTTGTCAGTTATTAATGAAATATGGACGCGTGCTTTTCAAAGAATTACTTCATGTAAGGTGACATATTTGATGTATCTGCTGCATTTAAAACTCTCCCATCACCTTTCTTGATCAGTCATTTCCATTTCACTTGTGAGCCACAGGAACAGAGAATGGAGGACTATACAAGGCAACACACAAGAAGAAATGGGAAAGAAAAATAAAGCTCAGAGCTCCGAGTTGAAGGGAATGGCACCTTTATATACAGACACAGCTTGTAATAGAGGCGCAGGGATATCAACATGGGAAGGCATGTATAGACTGCTTGAAGAAGAAACCCCAGAATAATGAAAGTTACCGTCGGCTCAAACTCACAGGGTTCTTCCGGAGCATCCCTAGAAGAATTAGCATGCTCATTCCTACATAGGATAGCAGCAAGGCCAAAAATTCTCCCATATACGGACATGATCAAGTGGATACTTGATAATGCGGAAATGAAAAACATACAGTTCAAGATTCAAGGACAAGGGCTCATCGGATCATTCGCTGCACAAGATTTAAAGTTCATGTATCATCTTCCTGAGCCGCAGGAAACTTACAATATGCAATTCATTGAAAAATTTGTAGCAGAGAACCCGAACCTATCAGAGATCACCAAGGATTGGTCCAGAAAGGATGAACCGCTCAAGAAAGACAAAAATGGTATGTAGAGCACTAGTTCCCTCACCTCCCCATATTGTTTTTCTGCGGCCATGCTCTGTAGATTATTTGGAAAGCCAGATATCAATAAGTTTTCATCTGAATGGTTACCATTAATAGATGCTGCCACAAATGCCATAATTATAGATTGGGCCAAGGTCTTTTCTGATAACCTAACCACGACTATTCTCAATTACCGGTCTAAAAGATCCATGTCTCAAAGGATCTATCCTCCTTTTTACCTATCCGCATATGTTATGGATTCGATTTGTTATGTGTCTAAATTTCCTGTTATGGGTTGGAAATGGACAACTCAAGACCCATTACCCATCCATGTCTATCATAAGATATTATGGGGCTCCTAGTTCATTCCACATTTCTACCAAATTTGTCACGGGCTTATCCTACCCTTGTATAGAATGTTATATGATAAAGACCCCGAGGTGCTCCCTGAGGCCCACAGATTAGTATATCCCCACGAAGATGGTTCGGGAAGGAATTATTCACCTATGTTGAGTTTGGAAAGCACTGCCCCCCCCCCCATGTTTACCTTTGTATATCCTGATAACTTCTGGCTCGAGAAATTGCATATCAAACCTATTCAGAAGGCGGCCTAACAAAGGATTTAAAGGACAAGAAGAAGGCTATATGGCCACAGTTTCCTGTGGTTTGTGGGGCCTTTTCGCTGTTCGATGTAGGTCATACGTTTACAGAAATACAGAATATAACATGTCTACATTTATTTAAAATCCTGGCAAGACCATTTGACCTAAATGAATTGCTCAGAATTTCACAACTACAGTCAAGGTGAAAGTGTTCTTTGGAAAAAAGGATTTATTTGATGACTTATTCAAAAATGAAGGCTCGCTTCAAGAAATTTTGCGGAAAGCCTAATCGCAATTATCTCCAGAAGACTTTCAAAATTTCATGGTATACAAGGAAAAAAGATTGGCCACTATTCCTTTAGAAAAGCTACGATTACGTGCTAGATAACCAACTCCAAGCATTAGCCTTAGTGGAAATTCAAGCAGTTCTAGATCTAAATATAAGTCTGCGCAAGAAGTATCTAAACATTCTAAAAGATTCGGGAATGACCAAAATAAGAGCGAAGAGGCAGCTAAGGACACGGCTCAGTCAATGGAAATTCCACAACAGCAAGTTACTACCTCCCCGCAAAAAGATCCTCCCTCTCTCATCATCAAATCACCACCTGTCATAACCGAGCTGGATAAGGAATAGGAAACCTTCAATGAACTGATCAATCTTGAAGGAAAAATCCCAAAAACACCTACGAGCAATACTCAGATTGCAGAAGGAGTAATCCCAACCATAGTCAGCAATATCTCAGAAAAAGAACATGCTCCTATCACTCCATCTTTTGAGCTTGTACTTAATATAGAATAAATTCCTCCTCTGGACATCTTTTATAGTCCTCAACATAAAGCAGTAGTAAGAAGACAGAGAAAGAAAAGGAAATTAGAAAATACACTGCATCAATACGCTGAGCAATGGGACGTCTTATGGAAAGACCCCAACAGTAATCCAACTAAAAATCTCACTAAACTGTCTTAGATCGTAGAAGCATATGCTTCTTTGACTATTGACAAAGCATCAGAAGTACAACAATTGTTAAAAGAACAAGAATATCTAATACAGTTATTGCAACAACAATTGCAACAAGCCAATACTAATAATGAGGCACACAAATAGCTTGAAAAGTTGCAGGAAGATTTCCAGCAAATGCAAATAGGTTATCAAAGAAGTCTGGACGAGAAAGGAAAACAATTGCAAAATTTACAAGAGATGCATAAAGATGAGCCTAAGCTTACAGAGTTTATTTCAGAATCTATTGCCTTGAAAGAACAACTACTACAGAAACAAGAAGTGTTGGGACAAAAGATATCACAATGGAGTTACTATTGTGAAATGAGTGATAAGATCACTAATCAAGTGGTCGAATTACGAAGCGACTATGAGCTGGTTGACAAACAGGGGACTGATTATCTGACTTGGCGGGATGAAGATGAAGGAAAAGAGGCAGGTGCACCCAGGATAATGAGAATCATAAAGAGTTGCTCTTTAGTAAGTGGGATGATCAAATCAAAGAAGTATAAAAAGCGGCAGGAATAGCCGCTACGACATCAAGTATTCTCATTGACTGTATAAATGAGAATTTGCACAGAGCAAATTTAATCGCTGAAACTACTCTGGGATATTTACCAAACAAACCAAAATTAGAGGAGGGTTGGAAGCAGAAAGCACAAGAAAAGGAAAAAGAAATCCAACTACTAAAAATATTAAATTAGGAATGTTACTGGACATATTTGGTAAAACTGCATAGTCAGTGGATGACCGTGAAATGTATCATAAATGTGGCTGAAAAGGTGGTGCTAGCACTCATTGATTCTGTTTTCTCAGCCTAGCTCAAAGCAGAAGTTATCCAACCAACTCTCCTTAAACAAATGTTGAATACATGCAGCTTTAAAGACCAGATACAGAAATAGTTTAGCTTGGAATCTTATTTTTGCTTAAAAATTAGATTAGAAAAAGGGCAGTCATTTGAAAACCGCATCCTGATTTTTTGTAAATAAACTATTATTAGATATAGTTAGTAGTATTTAAACCCTTCTCATGCATTTAGAGAAGGGTCCAGAAATTTGTCAAAAACTTGTCCTCAGAACATGCACTTTTGCACCCTCAGAGGAGGTTTTGATGAATGAACGGATCAAGATTTATTAATGTTTGCATTTGATATCTGCTACTGATGTTGCACTTCTGTACTCTTAGTAGATATTAGAACAAGGAGATATAAATCATTGTTGCTTGAAGCTTATGAGTAGGACCAGTCATAAATGGTACTTTTATCTTTTGACCATTTCTGCTTATATTCTTAAAGCAATATACAATTTTTAGTTGTTTATATGTTATTGCATGAATGTTTGTGTTACCATTTGGCACTTTTGTACGGTGGAGCCATTTATTTATGTTTAATGTGTGAATAACTTATTATGCGATATGCTGTTCAAAACTATTTTGCCTAACTTTTTATGCAAAGTGGTTCATCTTAATTGATTTCCATTCTTATAATCGCTGAATGATCTTTATTACCAGTTATTATTGGAAATCTCTTTAGATCGCATAATAGAAGAATTACATCCCAGGTTAGCATAGATTAGATGTGCTGTTTTCATTAGATTACAATAGCATAAAGTTAGATTAAAGTAGTTTAGATAGAAACTTTTAGATCAGCAACATCCGATTCTGCACACACACACACCCTTAGATTGGGAAACTAGTCCCATTATCCCTAGTTGGACCCGCTATACCAAACGGATAAGGAGCTGCCAACCAAGGTCCGGACCGGGCGGGTATCCCCCTTGTTGTCGACCCGATTTTCGGGGCTTAAACACTTACCTGTATGTAACTAAAATTTTCCTCTTAAAAAAGCCTTTGTCAAAATATTTTCATCTTGTTCCTCTATACGAATGTATTCCAACAAAATTATATGCCTCTGCACACAATCTCGTAGATGGTGATATCATAT
>APFE030658857.1:0-10484 GCA_000404065.3 Pinus taeda
GTGGGCTCATATGTGTGCAACACAAGGACAACAAGTGAAGAGAAATGAAGTTCAGTTTGAGCTTTACATGGTCTTATGACCCCTGCGGCATCATCTCAAAGATTAGAGTGGAGAATAAAAACGCTCTTTACATTCATAATTTAAGGCCAGACATAGAACAATACGCCAATCAGCTAGAGTGGGCAGAAAATACCTTGCAGGAAGCTGAAGAACAACTTGTTTCTACTTCTATTTTGCAGACTCCTATTCCTCAGGAAAAATCAAGCAAAAGAAAGAGGGAGGAAGGATCATCATCTACAACCAAGAGTGAAGCCAAAGAATTCAGAATCAGTTATAGGAAGAGAGAAAAGGTAACTCCAAGAGTAGAATTGGACAAAGAAACTGAAGAGCATGCAGCCATCATCATCACAGATTCACCACTTGCAACTACCAAATTCACAACATCTCCTTCTAAACCTTCATCTTCAAAAGGTCACAAGGAAATTGAGCTGGAATCACAGAATGTCCAAACAGAAAAAGAGAAGATAGTTTTTGACAGGTACAGGGAGATAAATCTTGGAAATGAAATTCTAAAGAATAACACTTATAACCAATTTTGGAATCAGACTTCCAACTCACAAAGTAGGTTGTTTTTAGTCTTTGATACAGAGCATGGAAAAATGCAGATGTCTTTTCTTGAGACCCAGATTCCACAGCCAAAATCAGCATTAGACTACAAGAGCACAACTTTTGAATTTAGCACAAAGGACATACATCCCATTAATCAAATGGAGATTCACAAGCAAACTGGTGAAATGATATCCTCTACTTTAACTAACACTGCTATTTCACTTTCTAAAATGTGGGTTTCTTTCACAAATGTCCAGTCACAGTTGAAGATGGAAAAAGTCTCCTATTTGGCAAAGGATAACATGATCAAGTCTTTGGAAGACTTGGTGATTACGATAGGGTATGACCCTAAAGGTGTCAATGCTGTTAAGGATATTTTTGAAAAGATGACCTGGACATTGCAGTCTTAAGAAAGTAGCTCAAGATACCAGCCATAGAGGATGCAATGACCAAGGATATTGAAGAAACTCAAGCACAGAAATAAGATATGATGAAATTGATCATACAACACAATATAAATATTAAGTAGATGGAGGTAGAATTGGAGAAAATGATAAAGGAGAAGGAAGATATTCTGAATGTGGCCATTTTCCCCTTAGATGTTGTACCTATTTTCCAGCTTCCATCAATAGGGGCAAGCACTGCATTTGCCTCCTCCACTCAGACTACCAGTGTTGAACAGGTAACACAAACCTTACAGAACATGTCACTACAATAAAAGGAGATCGAGACTTTGCAGGGCCAAGTCAAAGCTTTAGAAGCGCAAAAGGCCAAAGATGAAGTTGCTCAAATTACTGAAATGGAGAAATCCCAGAGACTGATTGAAAAGTTTCACAAGGTAGAGAGGGACACTTCAATTGGTCAGACCTTTGCCCAAGCCAAGGAAACTATTTTGATTAATATATTAGACTCTATGAATGAGATTTTTCACTCTATCCAAATCATATTTCAGCAGAAAGAGTTGATAGAGAAGGCTAAAGAAACTATTGTGTAAGGAAGAGAAAATATGGGAGAGATGCCCATAGAAGCCTCTAATATAATCAAGTTCTTAAACTCAAAGTCCAAGTATGAGTTGGAGGAGTTAGGAATCAGTGATAGAACTGCCACCATTCTGGAAGTCAAGAAAGTCTTGACAAAGAGAAATCTCATTGATCAGTTGGAAGAAAGGTGTGAAACCTTAGAGCTACATGTAAACAAGTTCACAAACAGAACTGAGGCCTTAATGCAAAAGGGACTGCCCAGTATCTATGTTATAAACGAAAAATTTATCACTCAGGAAGACTATATCCTCAAGATGAAAGAAGTGGCTAAAAGAAACATCAGTGGAAGTAAGGGCAGCATGAAAGCGAAGGTGTTTTGAAAACTATGTCAAACGATTTCCATGTAGAGAATGTGGTAAAAACACATTTTTACCGTAAAACCAACTTTTCCCAAATACACAAAGGTGGATGAAATTTATTGCAGGGTAATAAAATTGACAGTTCCAGATGAAAAGAGATGGAAGAAATTGGCTGATTTATTGGATTGAAGGA
The DNA here is from genome assembly GCA_000404065.3 of Pinus taeda. Classification (NCBI taxonomy): domain Eukaryota; kingdom Viridiplantae; phylum Streptophyta; class Pinopsida; order Pinales; family Pinaceae; genus Pinus; species Pinus taeda. The sequence continues at coordinate 2,142 of APFE030658857.1, forward strand.
TAATTCAAGAGCAGTAAAATAACTTTCCAGTGCCGCAGCTAGCATGATGGTCAGTTTAGCATCGCAGCACTGTTTCAGGTTGACTCAGCAACCGAAACCATCAAAATAGGGCCATCTTTCCATTCAACATCCTACATAGCCTATTCTTTTGCTAGCATTAGATGATATATTTTATAATTAGGCTAAAAATACATTATCAGTTTAACAACTTTGTGAAGAATTTTTGTAATTTTCATTATAAATACTTTGTTGTTTGAAGTATCAGGGGTTGATTTCTGAATCTAATTTCCTTTTGCATATTGTAATTTTCAAAGTACTGGAGCATCAATAATATAGGGACCTTTCACATGATTCATTTGGTGTACTAAATGGTGATGTGTCTCTTCTATCTATTTCTTTAAACATTGTTTTTCCTTTCTTTGTTATTCTAAATTTTTGAATTAATCAATAGAAACTCTGATAAATAGGATTCGTTATTCAGAGCGCCCTATTTTGGTTGTTGTTAATTTTAATGTTTTCCACTAAAGTCAAATCAAGGAATTCTTAATTGCTTCTTGGTTTCTATTGAACCTTACACTTCTGTTGTTCCACTATTCATTTAATTTTTGAAAAGATCCAGTTAATGTAACCTAGCTTTCCCTATGAGAACTCCTCTAAAAATTGATGAAAAACTCCAATTTAGTTTATAGACTCCATGGCCCAATGGAATTATAATACTCAAATCAACCAAACCTTTCAAACAAAACAAACAAGTACATTCATAACTAGCCTAAAATTCACATAAAAACAAAGCTAAGTTAAACAGAGAGATCCCTCTTTGAAGATGTCAGGGTTAGATCCCAGCTTCCAAAGTGATTTTGATGTCATCCAATGTGTTTACTCCCTCAACCTCAAAAGTACAGAACGACAACATAGTGACGACCATACCGGGGAAGAATACTTTTTAATCTAAAACATTATTAATCCCTGGTATCTAATCAATATTTCTATAAATCAAGACTTATATATCATTATGAAATACATGATTTGAGGTTGTTATTTTGTAAATTTTCTAGTGTGTCATTGATTTGATTTTTATTTGTGTGATGATTTTTAATAGACCTGGCTCCCAAAATAATTTTCACTAGATCTCACCCTGACCCCAAGCCGCTGAATTTGTAGATAACCCTGAGAAATTGGTGAGGAAGAAAAGTTTTATAGAGTCAAGGTAGTAATAGTCCATTGTCTAGATTCAATTCTCTTCCTGAGAATATTAATTTGTCAATGTCTAATTCTCTCCCAGAGAAATTTGAAACTATACAATATATAGAGTTTGATTTTCCTTTCCAGCATAGTTTTTTTAGATAAAAGTTAGAGGCTTTTGTAGATCAAACTATTGTTGATAAAGCCCTACTACAACCATACACACCCCAGACCCAGTATTTTGAAACAGATCCTAATCTTGAATCCTTACAACAATTTGACAAATTACAAGGTCTAGTTTCAGTGTTGGACCAAGCTATTGAAGAAGCTTTTATTCAACAATCTATTGAATTTTCTGCTTTAACAGTTGCAGTTGCCTCTTTGTCTAGTCAATTTTCCCAATCAGTTCATCTATAGCCTCCCAGTCCTACTCATTCCATAGTTTCAACTTCCTCACTTGTGATCTCTCAAACTGTTATTCCTACCATCCCTGTAGTTATCAAAACTACACCTACATTAGGTCCATTTTCAAGTCAATCTCCCAGAATAGTTATGGCCTGTAGGTGTGCACCTTTGGTGTTACCAGGCCAGCTAAAAGTTATGCCTAGAGATCACCAATCTAAAATTGTGACCTTTGATAACACTTGGGCTTATATTGCTCAACAGCATGTGGATAGGACGAATGATGTGTTTGACCTTCAATAAGTAGATGAAGCCGATGTTAAAATGAGATTGTTTGCTCAAACTTTAGGAGGTGATGTCAAAAAATGGTTTAGGGGTTTACCTACAGGAAGTATAGCCAACCTTGATGCTTTCCATCAAAATTACTTAGCTAGATGGGAGATCAGGAAAATTCACTTCAACTCCTAAATGAATATAAAAGACTGAAAAAAAAACCAAATGAGAGTGTGGAAGAATATTGTGAATAGTTTAATACTATTTACAATGCCATTCCACAAGACATCAAGCCCTCCCATAGCCTGGCTCTAATTGATTTTCTAGATGGTTTTGATGTAGACATGGAATATCAACTTAGAGAGAGAGACCCAACAACTTTGGAAGAAATGAAAACAAATGCTATTAAAGTTGAAGCTAACATCCTAGCCAACAAGGCCAAATTGAAATCTGATAGCAGAGTTCTATAAAGGAAGAACATTCTACTTCTATTGTTGATCATAAAATTGATAACCTAGTGAGAGTAGTGAATCAGATGATGCAAAGGGTGAACATCAATGACAAAACTCAAGTAAGAGAGAACCAAAATGCCCCTCAGACTAGAAACCAAAACTTTAGAACGAATGTTCCCCAAATTAAACAAAGAGAACAAAAGGGTCCATACCAGCAGGTTCAACCTCCTTTTCAGGAAAATTACACAGATGATGAGGAGAATATTGTTGAATATTTGGATGATAATCAAATTAATTTGATGGGGATAAATGATGATGGAATAGTTTTCCTCACTCAAGAAGAGCATGAACTTTTTCACCTAGCCCAAACTAAAGTAGATTCTGAAGAGTCAAATGAATATAAACAAGGCTTTGAAAATGCCATAATGGAAGTCCATATGCAGTATAACCTTAGGAGCAAAAAGAATCCAGACACTCTCAACATCAAAAACTCAGATAACCTGCTAAAAAGACATCTGAAATTGAACCTAGGAAAACCACAAATAGTCTTCCTAAGAAAACTGTTGATAATTCTGACAAGGAAAAGGTAGAAATCCCTATCAAAAAGGTTTTCGACTGTGTTTCCAAAACTACTCAAATAGATATCCCAACCTAATCCAGGTGGATCTTCAGATACAATGGCATGGAAAAAATCAAAAATCAAAGTGATCAGAATGAAGTCAACCCAGGACAAGAGCAGAGATCTCATCTTTCTAATTCCAACGGTGCAAATGGTACTTCAATCTGAGTCTGGATGATGAAGTTATTGCAAAAAGAAGGGTTCTTCAATCCTTAAGAAAATGAGGAATTTCCTTTGAAAAAGGAGTCTTAAGCCTTAAGGCCAAATCTCCATCAGAGGTTGCATAAGGGTGGACTTAAGGTTTGGGCCGTGGAACCCCCGATCACTGATCTCTGATCAAATTAGATCGGTAGATCGGAGGCAATCGCAATCAGCGGTCATACATACATACATACATACATACATACATACATACATATATATATATATATATATATATCGGTGAGCGGATAGTGCGATCGGCAATTAGCTGGATCGGCAAAACCCTTATTAGTCACTCGGGGTGACACATGTGGGGGATGCTGATGCAATCAGTGATCGGTCATTCTCGAGGACTAGGACAGGGAAACAGCGATATGCTGATTCGTGACCTCAGCGCGGACCCGATACAGATTATATGCCCGATTTAATAATATTTGAAATCTAGGTGAACGGTTTTTGGCAGATTTATTGGTGTTTTCGGGATCTTGGAAGTTTTATTGTTTAGATGATAAGAGGCCATTTTTAGGGATGGTTGCGCCCACTGATACTTTCATTTTACCAACCGCCATAGTTAACCAGGTAAACCCCGTTTTAAATGGGATTTTTTCCAAGAATCCTTTATAAAAGAGGATCAATGGAAGAGCATGAGAGGATGCATTTTGATCATTACAACACCTTTGTTTGAATAGTTACACGATTCCAGCCCCTTCTATTGCTTCATGAAACTTTGGCGCTGCATACCACTCCATCTCAGGCATTATTTTCATAGCCATCAGGCAGATCGGAGGTATAAGACTCTTTATGGACAGATTGATAAATGTAATTCTATTTATTCATGCCATTTAATAAGAAAGGCCTCCCCATTGTTGAATTGGGCCCAGAGACATAGTCCAAATTGGAGGAAATCTATTATCAAGCCTTGGTGTTCTCTTTTGTGCCTTTTATGTGTTTTCTTCTTCTTTTCATATGTGCACATTTATGTGTTAAGCTGCAATTTTATATGCAATTCTTTTCTATACATCTATAAGTAAAAACATCCTAGATCAAGTGGTTTTAGAGCAGGGCTTTTTAGGTGTGAATTTCATGTTTGTATGATAAAAGAGGCAGGGTTCAAAGAGGCGAAGGGAATCTAGAACCTTTTGATCCATAGGTCGGGCATGCACCTCGAAGAAGAAACATGGCTGAAGAGGAAGCTTGTATTGAAGAGGAGTGCAATTTCAGAAAGACTTTCTATTCAATGGAAGAGAATATCAGTCAGCTGGTTATAAGATTGGAAAACGCTGAAGAGAGGAATCCAGAAGGAAAAGGTTTAGCACATGGGAATGATGGAGAGGAACCCCCTCCTTCTCCTTCTGGTGGTGAAGGTTCTTCTTCCCTCACCACCATAATCAGAGAAATCCAAAGAATGCATCTAAGAAACCTTTTTTTAAATTAGATGTTAAATTTTATCTTCTTGTGTTTAATGGTGAAAGTAACACAGAAAAGATTAACAATTGGATTAGGCAGATTGAGGTTTATTGCAGGATTCAGCAAATCATAGAGGATGAGGTGAAAATCCAGCTGGCCTCTCTATGGTTGGGCAACACAGCTCTCGTTTGGTGGGAGAGTAAATTGCAAAGTAGTAAAAATGTGGGTAAGCTCTTTTCCTCATGGTCTGATTTTACTTCTGCGTTAAAGAAACAATTTTATCCCTTAGGATACAAATAGAAAGCTTTCATGAATTGGCAATATTTTAGGCAAGGCAAAGGGCAAGATGTTCAAAGTTTTACAGAAGAATTTAGGAAGCAAGCATTGAATTTGGGTATTGCACTAGATACACCTGAAGTTGTAACTAAGTATATTGGCTCACTGCATAGTTATATTTGGCATTCATTATTGTTTTCTGAACCAACCACTATTGACGCAGCTAGTGTGAAAGAAATTCATATTGAGAACAGGGGCAAGAATGAAAGAGAGGACCAATCCAGAAAGCCACCGTTCAAGCCTCCCAATGGAAAATCCAAAGCGAAATGGAAAGGGAAGGAGAAGAAAACAACAACAGCCAAAGAGGGAGAGCGGCCTTATTGCAATCATTGCAAGAAAGAAGGCCACGATGATGATCACTGTTGGAAGAAACACCTAGAAAAATTCCCAAAGAAGTATGGAGGAAAAGAGACGCAGAAAAAAATGGAAGTAGCACAGCAAGACCTTGGATTAGATTCAGGAGATGAGGCACTGGTCACAGCAGCGGGAACAAAAGGTACACCTCCTATTGATTATAAATCACATGGAAGCACCCTTTCTGTAGATGAGTCCCTTTCAAATGATAGAAAAAGAATTGAATTATTTCATATCAGAGTTGTAGTAAATCATACCAAAGTAGAAAATCTATTTGATACAGGGTCCCAAGAAAATTTAATTGCAGAATCCCTAGTAAAGAAGCTTGGCTTAGTAACAAAACCGCACCCAAAGCCTTACCCGCTGGGATGGATACATGATAAAGCTAAATTGAATGTAACCCAACAGTGCAAGGTAAAATTTGTGATTGCTTCTAAGCTGGTAGATGAAGTAGAGATGGATGTTATACCATTAGACATCTGTGGCATGGTATTAGGGAGCCCCTACCTGTATGACAGAAAAACTGTCTTTTTCCACCATGAGAATAAATACCACATCACTAAGGGTGGGATAGAGTGCATAATGCGGGCTCATCAAAACAAAATTAACACCAGCCTAGTAAGCGTTGGGTAGATGAAACGGCTGGTAAATTCCAGAAAAACATGCATGCTTATGGTCATCAGGGAAAAGGAGGCCGAAGTCACAGACGTGTTCCAAGGCTACGATGGGAAGCATAAATAGGAATTGATGGATTTAATTGTTGATTATAATGCATTATTTCAGGAGCCATGGGGACTATCTCTAAATAGAGAGATCCAACACGAGATCCACCTGTTGCATGACACCCCTCTGCCGAATATTGACATGTACAGAATGTCAACATTCGAAATGGGGGAGATCAAGCGTCAAGTGCAGCAATTGCTGGACCAAGGCATGATTAGGCCGAGCTCCTCTCTATGCGGGCTGCCAATTGTTCCGCCAAAGAAAGACAGCAGCTAGAGGATGTGCGTGGACTACCGCGCGCTCAACAAAATATCAGTAAAAAAATCGTTATCCCCTCCCATGCATAGATGATTTATTGGATCAATTAAAAAATGTTGTATATTTCACAAAGTTGGATTTGAGCAATGGCTATCACCAGGTCCGAATTGCGGAGTAGGACATGTGGAAAACCACTTTCAAAACCAAGTAGGGGCTGTTCGAATGGATGGTAATGCCATTCGGGCTCTGCAATGCTCCAACCACCTTTATGCGGGTTATGAATCATATATTTCAACCTTTCATTGATAAGTTTGTTCTTGTATATTTAGATGATATACTAGTTTTTCAGCAAGAGTTGGTTTGAACATGTGATCATGTAAAGAAAGTGCTTCATGTGCTGAAGAAAGAAAAACTCTTTGTAAAATTGTCAAAGTGCAAGTTCGGGAAAACCTCTTTGGGCTACCTAGGTCATATTGTTGGTCATGGTCAGTTAAAAATTGATCGTGCTAAAGTTGAAGCAATTGTAATTGGCCTAAGCCTACTAGTGTAACTGAGGTCCGTAGTTTTCTAGGTGCAGTCCAGTATTGGAGGAGATTTATTGCTAATTTCTCTATTATTGCAACACCTTTGCACACATTGACTGTTGAAAATGAAACAAGATGATGGAGCTTAGTGAAAAGAAGTCGCCTTCACTAAGTGGTCCCGTAGGCTATTTTTGGCGCAAAGTCTATTTTTAGACATATGGATCATGGTCTATGAGTTGTAGGATGCTATTTGTGGATGATTGGTCAAGTTGGTAAAGATAGATGGACCTCTATTTTTGACATATGGGCCAGAGTCTATTTTTAGAACTGCCAGGGTACTAAAATAGAACAGTCGAATATTATTAGCTCTTTAATAATATTTGGACTATAAACATTATCTTATTCTCTTGCAGCACTTCAGTTCGAGCTACAGATGTGGCACATGAAACTGCCAGAAGGAAATACGCTTTTCTTATGGGTTACTTGAGCTATTGCATGAAGGACTTCAATTAGAACTTCAGTGATTAAGTTTTGTGGAGTTGAATGAGGAGTTGATGGAGTTGTGTTCAGTTTGACTTAGTTGAACTACTTGTATTTAGTCTAACTGACAAATACACTAGTGATGAGTGATGTGAATTAGTTATTAATTAATGCACTAATTATTAACTCATGAATCAACTAAGGAATACATCAGTTAACTCAGTGCATGGACAGTTCAGTGGAGACAAGTGTTAGAGGTGAGTGAAAGGGCAAGATAGCTGTCAGTTGTGACTATAGTTGTGCATGAGATTTGCACAGTCAAGGATTGAGTTTTGCAAATGAGGATTGTGTAGTATCACACTAGAGTTTGCTGATAGGTGTGGGATTGTGTGGTACAAACGAAGGGAATACGATTTTGGAAGATCATTCTCATCTATTCTCATGCAGGATTGCGTAGTGGAGGCAAGCAAGCAGCGGAGGAGATTTGAACCTGTGATTGATTCAGATCTGAGCTAGTTTGTGTGTAACAGGTGGAGATAGTACTGAGTACTTGTGAGGAGTATTGTACTAAGTATTGTTACGTGTTCTCAATCAATATAATATAAAAATAGTTGGGGGTTTTCAGCGGTATGCTTTCCCCAAGTACATACTGTGTTGATATGTGTCATTGATGCTTCAATGTGTGCATGCATTTGTTTCTTGATTCCTCAAAATTGATGATCAACGTAGAGGAGGTTATGTATTATGCATGATTACGCAATTAGTGTATAATCAGGATAATCTCTGTGAATAAGTGCTATATTATTCAAAATTTCTACATGGTATCAGAGTTCTCTGATTTGTAGAACACGTTCTACATGATATCGGAGCGAAGTTGATCATTGGATCTATTATTCAAAAAGTGCTTACATTTTATTTCTTCAAGCAGAGTCTGTAAACGGGCTAGGTAGCCTCTGGATTCATCCTTCTTTTGGAAGGTGAGATATCCGGTGAATGCCCATACAGTCAATCTCTGTACGAGAAATACTTGCGTTCTCCACGAATTTTAGATGCAGAAGAGCGGTTTGAGTTTTGAGCTGGTGGAATTCGAATTTGCAACAGTGTTGTTCTTGGTGTCAAGTTGAAAATGTCT
>APFE030658858.1:0-12337 GCA_000404065.3 Pinus taeda
GGTCTGAATAAAAAGGGTCCATATTGTGGATCTGCGACGTATCTGCTTCAAGTTTCATCTTCTTTCTCCATCAACTAGTTGCATAAAGGTGAGATCTATAAAATGAGTAAGAGCACAACATCATTCATATATGCCCATGGACCCAAATCACATATTGAGTTATTCACCAGAGATTGGACAAAGATCTAAATAGATGCCATCGGATCTATGTAGTCCAACTACAGAAGGAGTTCATAGTAGGCCCCTTTGTCATACTTCACTAGTGATAAACAAAACTCAATGGAAATTTCAAAAGAAGTGTAGCTTGTTTAGATTCCTCCACCATAAAATTATAACTAGATCCTAAACTGATAACTAGATCTTAGGTTAACTTTAAAACTAAAACCCTCTCAAAATAGCAATCTTCAAATATGCTAATCTACAAGCACATGTTGCTAACAAAAAATACATGGAAGACAAATCTATCAAATCTGCTTGGTTGTTTTATTAGATCTGAAAAGTATTAAATTATAATAGTATAGCTCAAAACATAAAACATGCCAACAACAAAGTAATGTGCCCTACATCTTAGAGAATGAGAAGATGAGGGAAGGTACAATGCAATTACTCACATGCATGAAGAACTGAAGGTGACCTGGTCAAGCCCTAACCCTATTCTAAACACCAAATAAGCGCACCTTAACTCGAAGAAGTCAAGCATGCATAATTGGAAACTTTTATACAAGAACAATCTAATAAAATAGATAGCAGCACCCTCCCCTTGATAGGTCACACATGGTGAACTAGAACTGAATTGAGCTTAGAACTTAACTAGACATTGCACTGAATGGGAGGCTAATCTGAAGACCTACAAAAGCAACACTCTAGTTCACTGAAGGTGACACATGCATGCACCCTCTACCAAACAGCGACCTATATTTCTATCTAACTGCACCCTCATTACTCCTATTCACTTTATCTAATTTGATATATGATAAATAAAAATGCTAAACCTAAATAAAAAATCACCTAGTTTATTTCAATAACATGGGAAGATGCATAAAACAATTATTTTGCAATTGACAAAGAGATTAAAGTTTCTCTGAATGCAATATATATGTTTGAAATATCATATCAATACTAGAGCAGTGTAACACATCAAAAAATCATAAATCATAAATCATAAGCATAACACATCAAAAAATCATAAATAAAAGATCATGGCTATTCCCATGACCAAGCTCCTTGAGACATTAAATCAAATGCTGGGCATGAAAGCCGAAATCCTGATCAAGGAGAAGTCCCGCTTTGGCTTCATTTCTTCAAAAATGATAAGAATTCTCGGGACCAAGTTCCTTAAGACATTAACTCAAATGTTGGGCATGAAAGCCAAAATCCTAATCAAGGAGTTAGTAACAACAAAGAGTCTCTCTGTGTATTTTGTGAACCTACAAAGAGTCTTCTTGAAGATCGGAGAACAGACCTAAAACAGACCTAGAAGGCATTATGAAAGTCCACTTGGTGAGACAACGGGGGCCGTGAATTAATTCAATTGCAATAACAAACAAGAATCTAACAAATTAATTCAAACAACAATAATTACCAGATCTTCTCATGATATCTTAACTGTAAAGACAAGTTATGAAAACAAGAAAATGATATTTTAAGTAGTCAAACCGAACAAGAGGCATTGTTGGGAAATGCATAACAAAACCAATCAATACAGTCATGGTATTTTAAGTGTAAAGACAAGTTAGCAAAAGAATAGTCACTGATAATTTTGAAGACATACAACAAAATGATTCTGTATATTTGATTTTTCAAGGATACTAACATACATGTTGATAATTTCCTGTAATATAGTAGAATTATTTTCGCCTTGTATGAAAGCATAATTTACAAATATTCTTATCTAAATGCATGCAATAATCCTACAGTTTTTTGCATCTATGGCAAAAGTTAGTTATGTTTCTCGTACAAGGAGAAGTGGCAGGAGAGTGACAAGGGTGCGCAGCTGCGATGCCCATTGTCTAATGAGGATAGGACAGGTGATGTCAATGTTAACAATTCTCCAAGGAACATTGATGAGGATGACCATGCGATTGAAGCTGATGTTATCACAACTTCACCCACAGAACCACCGTCAACAACAGTCAAAGGGGCAAGTTCAACTAAAAATATCAATGTTATAAGAGGATGGAAAAAAAGAAGAAATGTTAGTTGCAATTGACGACATAGAGTTTAATGGATACTCAGTTCGAGCATCTACAAAAAAACATGGTATTCCTTCCTCATCAATACATTATTGGACAAATGGACTGACCCATACAAAACATAGAGGGCCTCTTACAATTATGACTAAGGAGGAGGAGGCCGAGGTGGTTGAGTGGTGTAAAGAGATGGCCCAACTGGGATATGGGCTAGAGTTTATACAACTCAAATCCACAGTTGCTCAAATCTGTCAAGGGAGGCCAAACCCATTCAAAGATGGGTTTCCTGGTAAATCATGGTGGTTTGGGTTTAAAAAAAGGCATCTAGAACTTGTATTGGTACTACTGAGGGCCTTGATAGAGACAAAGCATTAAATGTGTGCCCTGCAGTTGTGCAGAAGTTCTATGAAACAATTTCTATTGCTTACAATAAACATTCTTATGGAGCAAACCATATATGGAACTGTAATGCAATAGGTTTACAGGCAGGGAGGAATTGTGACATGCGGGTAATTTCCAAGAGAGGGAGCCGAAATGTGCCAAAGGTTTTGCCTAAGAGTAGGGAGTGGATAACTATTTAATGTTGTGTCAATGCAATTGCTACTTCAATCCTAGGATTTTGTCTATTCAAAGGTAAAAATCAATAGAAAAACTATATATAGAACTGTGAACTAGGTGCATGCATGGTTGCACATCGCCATGCATGGATGACTAAATAAATGTTTTTAAGTTAGCTTTTTCACTTTTTTGCATCGGTACCAGGTGGAATCTCGCCTAATAACAAACACCTATTGATATTAGATGGCCATGGGAGCCACATGGTTGTACAAACAATTGAGGAAGCAAACAATTTAGGCATCGACCTGTTTATATTTCCTGCTCATACCACTCACATACTACAACCCCTTGATGTTAATGTGTTTGTCCCTTTCAAGAACTATTTCAAGTTGGAGCGTGTTGTATGGATGGCAAAGAATCCAGGGGTTGAGGTGAAAAGGTTCGAGCTAGTAGAGCTTGCAAGTAAATATTTTAAAAGGGCTTTGACACCATCAAATATCAAGGTTGGCTTTAGGAGGATAGGAATCTGGCCATTGAATTATGATGCTCTTATGCATGATATTGGTTGTAGCTAGGCGTTTCATGTGGATAGTCAGGAAGAAGGGAATGCCCAAACAGGTGTTGAAGTGCAAGAAGTAGATGACCAAGATTATGCGGTTGCAGCTAGTAATATGATTTCCCTCTCTCAAGGACACTTATATGATGAAGATGATGAAAATGTATGTGAAACACAATATAATCATGAACAAATACGTAGTAACATGGAGATCGTTCCACCAACTCAAGAACATGAAACTCCTATTGATATTGTTCATGACATTGTTGAACATGCATTTGACAATGACCAATTGACATTGCCAAGCCAAGTAATCCCACTGTCATGGTTGGCAGAAGCAATGATTAATATAAATGCACATAGTGTCTCAACAACCAATGAACAAATCATGAACATGTCCTCACAACCAGAAGAATTGAACAGTGAAATTGTCCATTTTTTTGTGGACAACATATCAATGGAAGAAGATGAAGCACATAATGAGGCATCAAATGAAGATAATGATATAGTTCAATCAGTTGTCTCAGATACTGAAAGGGAAGTACTAAGAAATGACATGTAGGTGGGAGGGGTGGAGAAGATACTTGGTTGGTTCCTAAAGCTACCAGTAGAGAGAGTATCAATGAAAAAAAGGCAAGGTACACCAGGTAGTATTCGTTTGGTCCGAAGCTCACAGTTACTCACCTCAGAGGACTATATAAACTTGTTAGTTGAGTCTGGAAAAAAAAAATTGAAATGCAAGAATTACAATAGAAAAAGAAGGATCTAGTCAAGGAGAAGAAGGCAGCAAGGATTGTTGCAGCACAACGTCGAGCAGATGAAAGGCTTGAAAAAGATAAAGCAAGGCAAGTTATGGACCAAAAAAAAAATGGCAAGATAGGAAAAGGAATCGAGAAAGACACGACAAATGCTTGAAAAGGAACAAGGGATGATCAATATGGTTGAAAATGATGCAAGGATAGCTGATGAAACCAGGATTATTTCAAACTCATTGGACCATATTACAAACAATACACCATTATTCCAAGATCTCATAAACATTCAAGTGCCTCACTATCAAACTGAGGGTTTAACCACTTGCCTTATTCCTACCAGAGGAGGTGTCAATTCTGTGTATGCTCATTACATACCTCCACTTAATGCAGGGGTTAGAAGTGCAAATGTGAGGTATGGGTACTCAATTCCTCCATGGTTGGAAGCTGCAAATTGAACTCAATCATATGGCAACAATCAACCATTTCCTAATAAACCCTTTTTAGGTAGGCCAACCTACCTGGCTCAAGAAGGTAACTCGGGGAGTTTTGGCACTCAAGATTCTCAGGGCCATAAAGAATAGGGGTGTCATATGTTTTTGGTTGTAACCACGTTATGATGTGGATTTTGGATGGATTGTATCTTTTTCTTGTCACAGAAACATTTTGGCTTACAACCTAGGTTGTTTTATTTCATACTATTTGTGGCATTGTAACCAAAATCCAGTTATAATGTAGAAATCTTACCTGAGAATGCAAATGGGATTTTCTATTATGCATCTACACACCAAATGATTTACACAAGTGAAACAATGACAACATTTTTAGTTTAAATTTCATGAGATTGTAGCAATACTTCATGATGAAACAACATATAATGCACATAATACCTATAATTAAAACATAATTCAAATGGGTAATACAACTAATGCACCCAGCCAACCTCTGGGAAATCTATTGATTGATTAACTAATTTCCAATGCTGATTACTTTACGATAAAAGAGACACATGGCTACAATAAACATTGTAGAAACATTGCTTAGTAAAATCAGTAAGCGAGATAACAATACCAGAATTTCACATTTGCAAGCACAAAGACAATTATAAACACCTTGCACAGATGAGATAATTACCTAATCAAAAATAACTCACTTAGAAAAATACCGAAAATAAAACAATTATCCATGCAACAATTTAATAAAACCCCCTAAACCCCGATCGATACCATTAGAAACTGCATACTTCACAAAATACAACTAACGATCAAAGTTAAAGGTATAGAAACTTAAATTTTAGGAAGGCAACATAGAACTTAGCATGTCTAGAGCAATAAACATCTAAGATAAAATCATGGAGAAATATAGTAGAAACATTTCATTTTGGACCAAGGGACATGGCATATCTTGGAACAGAGAGAAGCCAGTAGCTACAAGTATTATCACAGACCTTATAGGGATTTCCTTGCACGAGAAGGAAGATAATTGACTACTTGCATCCCTTTCATTTTCTACTATACATTTTGAACTCTCCATATGTTGTCTGGTTGCACACAACATTATGAAAGGAGTCTATTCACTCCTTGTATTTTTTGGATGAACATTGTATAAAAATCCTCTCTGGAAGTTATGCAAAAAGATCACTGAACTGATAATCATAGACATCAAGAAAACACAATAGAAATGTGTCTACAGAAAGTAACTTTGAACCATTACAAGTGAATGAAAATTACAGTATTTTTCCTCTGGAAAAATCTTGCATCTTTCCAAATAGTACACACAAAAAAACCCTGATTTTTGTTGAGCAAAAATCTGAAACAAGTCAATCAACTTCATTATTTTCAATATAGTAAAATCACTGAAAAAATAATCAATACCAGAAGTACCAGTAAAAGAAATCAAAATATTTGAATGAAAAATTACCACAGAAGATATACATAGCATTTGAAAACCCAAATCTACTAGAACAAATTAAAACTAATAGACCTAACCAATCACAACAAGTGTAAAAGCCTGAATGGACTACCTCCTTGATGAAAATTCAACTCAAATTTTCAATTAAATTGGTCATTTTTTACTGAGAGCATAGACCAAAAGTGTAAAAGAACAAAGATTTAAAACCACTAAAATAGCAATATGTAGGAAATGGTCAACATTCATTCCCTTCAGACGAAAACGTAGGGCCACAAGAAATGGCTCCAATAGTGAACATGAGCAAAAATGAACAAGTTTTCATTATAATATTGTCCATAAGAGGGGCCAAAATGGCCCTTTATACATCCATGCATACACTATCATTGGAAATAATTGGAACCATAAGCCCTACATACCCCAACATTTCTAACCATAAAAAGAAAGCAGATCCACACGAATCTATTTAATGGCATCTAAGATGGCCAGAGATCACCAGAATGAACTCCCCAAGGTTAGGATGGACAAAGTGTTCTATGGCTAAAGGTATTTTGTTGCAAGCATGTTCTCTACCACATCATGTAACAACTATTTGATTGAGATGCATAAACACAATTGTGTAAGTATAATCAATCTGATGAGTGTGATGCTTGTAAGTTCAAATCCATTAAAAAGTTCAAGGCTCTTTCGGGACAGTGCAAGACATCAAAGGAAAGTCTGGGCAGCGAAGGGCTAATCTATCATAGTGTAGACCTGTTCAAGGTTTTTCGAGGGGCAACGAGGGACAACAAGTGAAAACTAGACAACAAAATAGCCCTGAAACCCTACCTGATGCAACAACCCAGCTTGAAGGAGTCTTTATTGTGGCAGCGCAATTGTTTATAAGGTTAAATCTTTGGCAGCAAAGTTCCCTGTGGTTAGGTCTAATTCTATTTTATCCCTTTGTGACAGTAAGAGCTTGAATAAACCCCATTGTGACAGCAGTGACAACAGGCCACCTCTGAAGGGTTCTTAATGGCAACCACTCACACCTAAGGTCAAATATGAGGTAGTGAAATCATTTTTGAGTTCTGCTGAGGATCACAGAACTGTCTAAAGATGAAACTGTGGCAGCAAGTGCTCCTGAGGTTTGGTCTAGGCAGCATAGTACTCCTAAGGAACGAAATTCCCCTTTAAGAGGCAGCAAGTCGGTATATGTGAGAAGCAAGGAAGCATTGGAAATCTTCCTCGTAGCAGCAATTGGAAACACCGTTGGAGACAGCAATGGAGCACTTAGGCCACAGAGGAACCTATAGGCTTGTGGCAACCAATGTCGAGGTGTTGTTAGCATAAAAAAAAGAGGTCACATCAAATTGGAGGACCCAGTTGAGTGGGGCTAAAACAAGAAGGTTAAATCCAAGGCAGGACCCTAGCTGGTTGTAAGGTTAGATCAATAGTACAGGGGCAATAGGTGCCAGGAACTAATGGTGAATTAACTATAGTATCCTATTGTAAGGGATCATGGACTTGTAACTGTTGACTTGGTTTGTTTGTAATATGTACGAGTCGTTGGTAGAATCAATATTGTTTACATTGTTTGTTGAATTCAATATCATCTATGTCGCAAAAATTGAAAGAATACTGTGATACTAGTTGGAATACAATTTTTGTCATGTGCTCTTTTCAACCCTAAGGGACACTACAACATAAAACCAACATAAAATCATCCATTGCTTTAGTCCTCCATCTATCCTGAAACTTTCTTATTTGTCACTCATAGATATATATATTCAGTAATAATCAGACTCCATATAGGTTATAATAAGAAAATAAAATGCATGTTTCTTCAAAACACTTCAGAGACATAGACTTGTAACCACTCCCGAATAAAAGGTTTCATCATAAACCCTTAAATGAATTGATAATAAACACCAGATTAATCCATAGCAAGACAATTTTAGCATACAAACTGATCTCCAAAAATAAGACCTTCAACTTTTTGCGGGAAAGCCAATGCACACAAAACCATAATGAAAATCACTGAAAGTTAAGAAAACACCTAAAGACACACAAAACCATAAACCTGCAAAACCCGCAAAACCCTCAAAACCCTAAACTTGCAAAACCTGCAAAACCCTTTGAAATGCAATGGGACACTGACCGAACGCAAAGCAATTGAAACTCCAAGAGCAAAAATAACAAAAATTCCAACAAGAAGGTGAGGTGTTGAAAAACACAGAAGATGAGGTGTTGAAAAACACAGTGGTAATGGCTGGTAGGATTTTTCCTACTGGATAGACGTAGAAGCCATGTCCAAGCGTCTTCCATGTCCAAACATTCTCCGGGGCTCGCCAAATCTGCAACCAACTTGGAAAACATGAAAAAAGTAGGAAATTAGGCAATGGCATAAATATTCAAAGACAATGTGAAACAAAAACCATAAAAACCTTTAAATTTACCTTCAACCTCGAACTAGCTAGAAATTGGTACTGGTTCCTTCCCAAACAACAGGTCGCGCAAATGAAACAACCACCAAGGTAGCTGTAAACCCTCAGCGGTCCAAAACGAGCAACACTGGCAGGCAGAATGAAATAAGAACAACAGAAACCATGTTCTGTTAACGAGCGCATGCAAGCAAACTAGCTGAGTTAGCAGGTCAGCAATGGTGAACAAGGCGCATAGGTAATGGAGCCGTCTCGCGCCATCATCGGCGGAGCGCTTCACCCAAACATTGGATTTGAACAGAAATACACAGAGCAAAACAGACATCGCGACAAACAAGCAGAAGCAAGCGAAGAAATGAGTCCAAATTAGGTTTATGAAGGTTGACACCCACCACAACACGTGGCACAATGCGTCGAGCAAGTGTCATACAAGTGGGAATGACAACTACATGATAGTAACTAAGGTGGAGAGAAAAGCACACAAGTAATAGCGTCCCTCCCATAAATAAATCATTTTTCTGTTAAAACAACTTTGGAACAAAAGCCATGCCTATAATAACGTTCACACAACTCATTTTCTCTTCAGCAATAAATAATAATTAATGCGCACAACAATATTCATATGCCACATGCTTTATAATTTTGTGGAATGCCATCTTTAACCTTAACATTCATGCATAGGATGTGCCTTTTCATTTTGAAATAAACCAGGTTATCCATTTAACGATTTAATTGGCTATGGTTTTTGGTATGAAATTTTTATAATATTTAAAAGTTACGATTTTTTTTTAATTTTATTGGTAAAATTTTAATAAATAATTATATTATTAAGTATAAATAAAATTTCCTTATGTAAAAGGAGATCTGTTTAAGTAGATTTCGATTTTAAGATGGTTAAATTAATTAATTAATAAGGTATGGAATTTTTATACTATTTAAAGTTATGTTTTTTTTAGTAAAATTAATTATATTATCAATCATAAATAAAATTCCTTATATCAAAGGAAGATCTTTTCTATTTATTCTTTTTAGATTTTCCGGATTTTAAATTAAATTATTAAATTAAAATGAATCAAATTAAAAATTTTAAATTTCATTTTTAATTTTTAAAAATTTTAAATAAAAAGCTTTAAACGTAATGAAAATGTCATTTAAAAAAACATTAATATTATTGTCTTCTAGATTTAATTCATTACATGCCAGAAAACTACTATTATTGGAAATAATATGTTTAAAATCATCGTTATAATTTGAGGTTAGATATGTTCTTAAAAAAACATTTTATTAAGTAAATAAGTAAAAAGAAATCGATCTAAAATTATTTTAATTGTGATACAAATTATCAATTTCTTATTTCTAATGAAAACATAAAATATGGTATAAAAAATTTTAATTCCAATACATATAAAATTAATATTATATATAAAATTAATGATAATTAAGATAATGTATTTTATAAATAAGTTAAAATAATATTTATTGTTTTATAAACATAAATAATATGTTATATTTCAAATTCTTTAGTTATTTTTTATATATAATTTAATAATAATAATAATAAATTATTTAAAATATGAACTATTTGAGAGTTTATATAACAATAATAATGTAAGGGCACAAGAATAACAATAGCAGGTTTCTGATCAAATTTTTCTTTGACCCAAGAACAAATAAAATCAAGGAATAATCTTGACTAGATCTGAGAATGGTGAACAAAGAGAGCGTTTCATAGGTCTGCGACTATCTTCTCTCAGTTGCAGTAAGGCAAGGCTCTACCACAAACCCAGATCTTGATACATGGCAAGGCATTTACTCTATGAAGTATCTTGTTTGCGAAGATCGCATCCCTCTCCCACCGTTGATCACAGAAGAATGACTTCTGAATGGAGGCAAAGACTGTAAGATCATCAAGGAATTCTGCCAAAACACCAACTCTTGCAAACACCTGTTCACATAAGCTGAGGAGCTCTGAGAACGTTGGGCACAATGGAGATCTATGGACCTCACGAAGAAGCGTTTTTTGTTGAGAACCTGGATTACAGAAGCCCCAAAGTTTTAGTTGCAGTCACCTCCATTTCCATCACCAAAACACCAGATCATGAAGAACCCTATCTAAAGTAGTCACAAAACACCATGCTGTGACGGATCATGCACAAAGTTTAAGTGACGCAAGCAGTGATTTTTATCCCCATAGAGCACCAAAGTGATTTCACCAAGTGAAGATCTAGTCGATCCAGACTAGAGATTGTGGGAGATCCCCACTAGGTAATCTTACACATGATAAATGCGTCGATCTAATCATGGCACAACAGATCTCATGATTTACAACAATGAGGGAATTCCGACATCCCCATTCATGCCAGATCTGAATAGTTTACTCCAAATTCAAACACTAATTCCCCAAATGAGGCATTACCAGAACAATGCAGGGGGTTTTCAAATCGATCTATGTAATGACCGGGTAATTTATGTGAATAAATCTTCTGTTTTACCATTGTAAGTAATTATGGAACAGAGATCATTATCTTTTTGTGAAAAATGAATTGAATATTATTAATTCAAAACTGAGTACAAATTGAACGATTACACATAATAACTTTCTATGAGGAAGTTATTCTCTTTTCTTGCCACATGATAAATGAAAAAAAAAAAAAAAAAACAGTTGTTAACAGGGAAAAAACCCTAACTGTTTCTCCTATTCCCATAGAAAAGGGAAAAAGGAAAAGGACCCGGGTAGTTAAGGAACAAACAGGAGAGAAGGCAATAAAGGAAGAAAAGAGGGTGCTAAGTCTGGTAAGGACCAGATAGCACAGGCACAGGTGGTGCAATATCTTGCTGAAGACAACGGTCTGGCAAGAGGGCTTGGGGGGAGATTTAGTCTGGTGGACTGGTCTCATGGTTGGGAGGAGAACAAGCAACAAGGTATTATCCTTTAATCTGGAACAGTGCTGAAGACTATAGGATAACGGTGCAGGTCAGTACAGTTATCATTTTATGATCTGAGGTATAATCGTGTTTGTAAAAGATATTATTTGCACTGTAGGTCAGAGTATTAATATGACAAATAGTCTTAATCTGTTCAAGAAAACCAATATACAGATGCTACGGTAAGAAACCAATGAAAATTATACATGTGCATATCTATAAGAAACACATTGAATCATTAAACAAAATCTGAGGTAGAGTCGAGCAGGGGTAATTTAGAATCCGAACAGAATACTACGCAGATTCAGTGGAGTCTCTATAGAATCGGGGTTCAAGAAGAACTAATTATAAACCCTACCTTGTTGGGTAGGGGTGACATAAATCGGAGACAGAGTCTCTGTAAACGAAAGAAAAGAACCGAATAAAGAACTAACTTCTGAGTTGCATTCGATAGAAGGAATGTAATCCTTAAATAGCAGAAATTCATAACATGTAAATAGTGATATAATGATAAACAGGAAAAGACCCCGAGCGAATATCCAACCCAGACATATACATATACTTATATTATGACAAGGAATGCTGGAAGAGCGTGCGCATAGCCTGTGCACAGTGGTTCAATTAACCGAAAACACGGTGGAGTAAAGATCATTGCTCTCGGTACGATAAAGAAGACACAATACCCATGGTAATGACTATACTTCTTTAAACTGTCTAATCCTCGCATGGAATAGCATTACACGAATGTAACATTAGCATAATAATAGACCACAAGCAGTGACAACTTGAAAAGATCCAAGACATGCGTAAACTATGTAATAATCGAGCTAACAGCTGCAAATGAAAAGATTGGTATACTACAGTATGCCTAAACTCTATAACCGAAACAATGCAGGCGACAATAGCCACGGTTGAAAACCCATAAATGTAAAAACAGTCAAGGCTTAGCTAGAGATTCCGGTGCCGAGACCGTCAAGGGTCGTAACCATGCGTTATGCACATAAATAAAGACAAATGATGAAATAA
>APFE030658871.1:0-35785 GCA_000404065.3 Pinus taeda
CATTGAGCATCAAGAAATGAATCCAACCATATCTTGTAAAGGATTGGAAGAAATTACCACTCCTCAAACTCTAAATATGGAAGGACATATCAAGAAGAAAAAGGTTCAAGCAGTGAAAGATTACATCGAGCATCAACAACAAGTTCTCCAACTGTTAAAGGATAACACCACTTCAATGAAAAATCAAACGAAACAACAGGTAGATCAACATCGTAGTGAAAAATGTTTTGATGTGGGTGATTGGGTATTTTTACTGCTACATCTCAAACAAGCTATTTATGAGAAGGAAATGTTGGCAATACTACATGCACTTAAAAAATGGCGACCTTACCGAATGGGAAGATTCTTCAAGGATGAGGATGTTGAAGCATTGTTTTGTGCTATTTCTATTATCCAATCGGATTGGACAAACGAAGCAAGGGATGAATGGAAGAAGGATGAAGAAGTATGGCAAATTATTCAAAAGTTGCAAAATATCCCAATTCAAACAATATTGCCAAAAATTGAAGAGGAAAGAAAAATCATATTGGAACTTGGAGCAGTCACAGAAACAAGACCCCGACAGCTACGAAATCGATCAATTTCAGAGTATCTCATAAGGTGGAAGAACTTACCAGCTGAATATTCCACATGGGAGGACAAGGATTTTATACAAAACCATCAAGAACTACTCAAGCGTTGAGGACAATGCTTTTTGAAGGAGAGGGGCATGTTAGGCCCCTATACTACTAGTGTAACCCCTTATTGGTATTAGTACAAACCACTTATTATATTGATGTACCCATGTAGTGCCCATATTGTTACTATTGTGCCCCATAGAAGCCCACTATTGTTATTATTGTGCCCTTACATTATTATTGTTATGTAGACTCTAATTATATAATGATCCCTTAGACTCCTATATATAGAAAAGGAGGTCTTTTCATTTGTATCATCTCCAAGAATTGTTCATTTGTGTAATGTAAAGGAGGTTGCCCCCTCGAAGAGGCTGAATTCTAAGGCGTTCAACTATCTTTTCTATCTTTTTGTGATCTGGTTTCATAACACTAAATCATGTTAAGGAAGTGGAACTGATGGAAGCACACCATACAAACATTGAATATCAGCTTCAGGACCCTCAGGAACCAATCCAACACTACATACAACTTGCCCTTGGGTCCCACTAAATTTTGGACAGCTTAAGCCTTAATCGCTCTCATGCTATATGCATGATAATGTCCAAAAATCTAAATTCACTCTCACAGGTTTTCCTGCTAGCGTTTAGAGACACATTTAGTTAGTGCTATGCAAGTGTTACCAAGATTTGAGCCACTTTTTCAGGCCCAGAGCCCAAGTCACTACCCATAATTGAACCATCTCTTTAGAATAGTAAAATAACATGGAAATGATAGTGCTTTAGCAAATACTTGTTTAAGACCTTATCTAGCCCCTACTAGCCATAAAGACATTTCACAAACATATCACGAATATGTAACTCAAATGCAAAATAACAATTATGAGCATAGGGTTTCATACTTAGTGAGATCACGAAGAACCATTGATGCCTCAATACTCAAATTCCATTCCATCCATTAGGTCATAGTAAATTGATATTCAATTACAAGTAAAAACATGATGAAATCCATACATGGTTGGTCATAAAACACATAAATAACCAACATAATAGCAACATAAATACTAATGAAAGCATCCATATAGACACATATAATCCATCAAAATTCTCATAGAAATACAAGGAGAAATAACCTTTCATTAATGACGCAAAATCCAAACCAGGGATGGGACTTCCACATTCCACCCAACCGTAGAATGGATGAGCCAAATCTCTCTTCGGCCATTCATCCCCATGCCATATTCCTAGCATGAATGTGGGATCTCATAGAAGACATTAATCAAACCTCATCCAGGGCTTCTAGAGTCCTTCCACCTCAACCCATCAAGCAACGATTCCACCTCATGGTCAGACATCACAAAACCATCATCAGATTGGTTTCTATCCAAGCCTTCGAGGGCTTCAATAGCATTTGTTCCAAATAAGACTTCTAGGACTAGTAACTCAACCCACAGTTGTCATTGGGCTTCTAGAGCATTTGTTCAACCAAGGCTTCCAAGACTAGTAACTCAACCCACCAAGGGCTTCCAAAGCATTGGTCAAACCAGGGTTTCTAGTACTAGTGACTCAACCCAAGTTGTTGTAGGGCTTTGAAAATGTTTTTCCAACCATAGACAATTGGGACAATGATTCATGAATTGTCTTGCAAAAACCCTCATTGGTCAGCCAAGTTTTAATGAACTTGAAGATCAATCCTTTCCACATCATATTTTCCTTCCACAATAAAATGATCAGAGTGTGGCAAAGGGAGTTGTTAAAGAGAGCTAGGATTGCATGTACCCCATCCTGTCCACGAGATTTTGATGAACTAAAAATCAGTCCAAAATTTTTACAATGTGTTTGATACTAACCCTGCAATTCCTCCAAGTCAACATAATGGGCCCTAGACATATATCCACCATAGAGTTTGTATATATATTTTTTTGCTATGCATATCACATTAAAAATTAATCAAAAACGATTATAATATATATCAAATAAATTAAAACAATTATAAATATGTCAAAGAAAATAGCATTTTTTATATCTATATAACCATGGAAAATTTTAGGGGCTAATATTCATAGGTCGCCTAATTTTCCATGAATTGTCCACAAAAAAGATTCATCAATTGCCATTTTTTATAAAAATGATTCGCCCATATTTTACAATATAAATTTATTTTACCTTGAAAATCGCCAGCATTATATAGAGGCAATATATAAAATCATTATAAATTTGAACAATTTTACAAATATATCAATAAACATTTTATAGTTTGCATATTAAGGAATAGTGAGATTCACCAATGTTTTTAGATAATTTTCATGCTTAAAATTCTCTCGCTCTCTTCTCTCTCTCTCTCTCTCTCTCTCTAACCTATATATATATATATATTATATATATATAATTATATATATATTATGTTCTTTGTTTAGGAGGGCTTTCTGGCATATTTTCTAGTCTAATTTGTCTAGAATCCAACAGTGATTTCATAGAATCACAAGTTTGAATTGTAAAATTTCCACAATCCAAGTGCCCCATGGGTTTTTTAGGTTGTTGAATCCATATATGGAGTCAAAAACCCATTTAAACAATGAAAATTAAGAGTTCGCCATTTTTTTTTTGTCAGATTCTGGCCAAAAAATAGAAATGTAGCATTTTTAGACAAATGCCAAATGATATTCACCAATAAGTTACCTAACTCATGATTAGTTATATTCTATTGCATATAAAAGTAGGAGAAATCTAGCCTTCAATTTCCATGTACTATGCAGTTGTACCATATTGCAGATAATGGGTACCATCTCGATTGCAATTTTTATTTACTCATAAAAGGCTATTGTTAGCAATCTGACTCCAACCAAAAATGATTTTTTTTTATAGTGTTTCATTTTTTGCTTTATTGATGGGATTGTTCCTTAAAAAACATTAATTTTGTTTGGTCTCTTCAACATTAGTGCTATATTTTGTCCAATAGTTCTGCATAAGATGATCATTGTTGTTGATGATATTAAATAGCCTAAAGTGCTTGAGCACTTCTTGACTGTGAACTTACTTTATATTTCAATTTGAGATTCGTCCATTGTTTCTATTTTGTTTCTTAGGATGGGGATCCCAGACTTTCAAGCTTTGGCCTTATGAAAAGCAACAAAGATGGAAAGAGATATAGCACAAACTTGGCATACACACCACCAGAATTTTTGAGGACATGTATGTTGGCATTATGATACATATGTTGTACTTGATAGCAACCCACTCATCTCAGATGATAAATTATAGTGCAGCAAAGTTCACGCACTTTCATGAAGATAAACGTTTCTTTCATGTAGAGAAAAGTCCATGCACTTTCATGCAGAGAAAAGTTTCCTTCATGTAGAGAAAAGTTCACGCACTTTTATGCAGAGAAAGTTTATTTTATGTAGAGAAAAGTTCATGCACTTTTATGCAGAGAAAAGTTTATTTCATGTGGAGAAAAGTTCACGCACTTTCATGCAGAGAAAGTTTATTTCATGTGGAGAAATGTTCACGCACTTTCATGGTTGGTTCATGGTATTAGTCCGACAGTTTTTGATCCTATGGTTTTGGTCCATGGTATTGCATCCAAAAGTGTTGATCCCAAGTATTGGGTTCATGGTATTGTGTTATTATGGTTTTGGACCGTGGTATTGTGAAAGGCCTAAGACTATAAAATAGGAAGTAGATCATTTGGCAAAGTATCATCTAAATTGTTATTAAATATCTGATAAAGTGCTAGATCTGGAATACTAGTAACTGGGTTATGGTGCAGATCTGGATCTAAATGAAGGAGGAACCTTAGCGCAAAGAGAAGGATAAGTTCTATTGATGGTGTTCTGGGTTCAGATTTGGTGTGTGGTTACTGTTACTGTGATTTGGATACCGCTATTAGAGAAGTGTCTACTTGATTCAGTGCTAATTGGTGAAAAGGAGATTGTTTGATGCAGAAATTCTTGATGATTGATTGATGTTCATGGATCCAGTCTGAAAATTTATGAAACGTAGTCCCTGGAAGAAAGAGAAGGTTGTAGCCTTCTGTAGGCCAGCACCTACGTACTAGTATCTTGGCTAGTGCAATAGCTAAGGGGGTTGTAGCTCCCTTCCAAGAGAAGCTGGAAAACGAGAGAGGGTTGTAGCTCTCTACAGGTTGCAGCCTGCGTACCGGTAAAGGATTGCACCAGTACAATTGTAAAAAGAAGTTTCTAATTAAAGAGAAGATAGAGACGAATTGCAGCAAGTGGTTTTCACCCACATTGGGTTTCCACCTTATATCTTGTGTTCTTGTGTGTGATTTTCTTCTGCTCTATTTTACTGTTTCTGGTTATTGGCTATTTGATTCTGATACACAGATTAACAATAAACATCTGAAAGATAAAGTAAATTATAAGTTTGCATAGTATACGTGGGTTTCCTTCTACATAGTTGCGGGTTTAATTAACTGAAGTAGCGTATATCATTTGGATTTGAAAATTGAATATTTGACTTGATAACACTGATTCACCCCCCCCCCTCTCAGTATGATTTCCAGCAATTGGTATCAGAGGAGGTCCTTTTGAAGAAGCTTGATCGCTTGAAGGAAGATCCATTATCATGAGCAACTACGAGAGAGAAGCATCGATCAGGCCACCGATTTTTGATGGGACAAACTTCATATATTGAAAGGTAAGAGTTACTGCCTATCTTCAATCTCTTGGTACAGAAGTCTGAGATATCATAGATACAGGGTACACTTTTCAGTCAGCAACTGCTACAGATCCGACTAAGAAGAAGAAATATGAAACAAATGCAAAGGTTGTCAACACTCTATTAGGATATCTATCTCAATCAGAGTTTTTCAAGGTTATGCAGTATAAATCCGCAAAAGAAATATGGGACAAGATTGTTCTGAGCTATGAAGGAGATGATCAGGTAAAACGAGAAAAACTTCGAACCCTTAGAATTCAGTATGAAAATCTCAGAATGCACAATGATGAAAGTGTGGCTAACTATTTCCTTCGTGTAGATGAGATTGTTAATTGTATGAAAACTTGGGTGAAGAAATAAAAGAGGCTGTTGTAGTTGAAAAAGTTCTAAGATCTTTGTCCCCTAGGTTTGAATCTAAAGTTTCTGCAATAGAAGTAAAGGAGAATCTACGAAAAACCTTACCATGTCACAGCTGCACGGAATTCTAACTGCTTATAAAATGAAGAAAGGAGGGCCATTAGACAAGAGAGAAGCTGCCTTCAAGTCTTCAGGCAAAGGAGACTACTATGAGTCAGGAAACGTGTCAGAAGAAGAAGAATCAAATTTTGTCAAAAACCTTCAACGGGGGGCTGGAAGATTCTGAGGTAAGTTACCTTTCAAATGCTTTGCTTGTGGAAGAGTCGGTCACTATGCTGCTAAATGTTCTCATAAGGATAAGATTGACAAGGGGAAGGAACCTGTCAAATGGAACAAGAAACAGAATGTAACTAAGAAAAGTTACTACACTCATGAAGATAGTGATGGAATTTCAAATAGTGATGAAGATGAACGAGGTAATAATTATAAACTTTTAATGGCTTTTGAAGATGATGACTACATGGATGCTATAGATGAAGAAGGTCTTTGTGAAGAGATTTCCAATCTCAAAATATGTTTAGAAGAGAAGAATGTGATCATTGATACTCTTCAATTCCAACTTGCTGAAAAAGAAAAACTTCTTGAAAAGTTAGAATGTGAAATTGTTGGTCTTAGAAAAGAGATTGAGAAAACAAAAGCTCTTAATCTTAAATTTATTAAAGGATCTGAAACTTTGGATGAGATTATCAATGTGCAGCGCTCTCCACTAATCAAGACAGGTCTAGGATATAATGGAGAAGCATCTCAAGCATCCACCTCCAAAAGTTATCTTGATGCAGCAAGGAGGAGCGAGCAAAGGCCTAATAGAAATCATCAGGTAAATTAGGGACAATTTACCTCAAGACTGAACAAAGACTATCAAGAAAATAAAGGGAAATCTACTTTAAGGATAAACAGGAGCCACAATCAGCCACAGGTAAAATATTCTCAATTTGCCTAAAGAATGGATGACAATAGAAACTACAATCGTTTGGCTGGTAGATTTGATAATCGCAAGAGTTTCTTCAGTGGCCAATGTTTCTCTTGCCATAACTTTGGCCACAAAGCATCTCAATGTGTTTCCTATAAGACAATCATGACTAGAGAAGCTCAAAAACAAAGAAGTATGACTGGAATCACGAAAAGGACCTATAACAACTTTTCTGCCCTTGAAAATGAAATTGAATGTTCTATTTGTAATAACTTCGGTCATGAAGATTCTGAATGCAGGAGCAGGTTTTGGAAGACAACTCAGAAGGAACAAACCTCAAATCCCAGAACATGGAGAATGAAGGAACCACAACCAGAAAGATGTGGGATAGCTTTATATGCAGAAGGACAGGAAAATCAATGGTACAACGACAGTGGATGTTCAAAGCATATGACAGGTGATAAAGAAAAACTTGAATCATATAGTGTTTTAGAAAAGGGAAAGAAAGTTTCTTTTCGAAATGATACCCCTGTAGTCATAAAAGGAAGATGCACTGCTCAATTGAAAGAAAAGGTCAAAGCTGGAAATGTTTTGTATGTTGATGGCTTGAAGCATAATTTATTGAGTGTCAGTCAGATGTGCAATCAAGGAACCGAGGTAATATTTCGATAAAATGGATGTAGTGTTCATGATCTTGATACAGGAAAAATAGTGATCAAAGGCAGAAGAACTCCAAATAATTTATGCATATTTGAAGAAGTACAACAACAATGCTATTTGAGCAAGGATGATGAACACTAGTTATGGCACCGGAGGTTGGGGCATCTAAGCTTTACACAAATAAGGAAAGCATGCAAATAGCAGGCAGTTCGTGGTCTTCCAGATATCAAAATTCCAGACAACACATTATGCAAATCATGTCAGTTTGGTAAGCAAACCAGAACTAACTTCCCTGAGAAGGAAGGATCAGCTAGCAGGCCTCTTGATCTAGTCCATACAGATGTATGTGGTCCATTTAGGACAAGATCACCTCAAGGAGAAGAATACTTTATATTATTTATTGACGACTTCTCCAGCATGGTTTGGTTAGACTTATGAAGCACAAAGACGAAGCATTTGAAAAATTCAAATCTTTCAAAGCCTTGGCTAAAAACGAATCAGATCACAAAATTAAGTGCCTCAGGTCTGACAAAGGTGGAGAGTTTACCGCAAATGAATTTTTCGATTTCTGTGAAGAACATGGAATAAGAAGGGAATTCTCTACAGCTAGGATTCCTCAGCAAAATGGAGTGGTGGAAAGGATGAACAGAATGGTTCAACAAATGGCTCGTGCTATGCTTGATGAGTTTGGAAGTCCTGCAACCTTCTGGGGTGAAGCTGCATTTGCTGCGGTTGTTATTCTCAACAAAACAAATGTTCGAGTGAACAACACTCAAACTCCTCATGAGCTCTGGTATGGTGAGACTCCTTCGGTAAATTATTTCAAAATTTTTGGAAGCAAATGATATATTAAGAATAATGATGAACAACTTGGCAAACTTGAACCTAGAGCAGATGAAGGCATTCTCCTTGGTTATTCTCCCCACAGCAAAGCATACAAGTGTTACAATAAAAGACTTGGAAGAATTGTTGAAAACATTGATGTGGTGGTTGATGAAAAATGAAACATTCCTAGGCAAATAAATTATGAAAATATCGAAGAGGATGAAGACTACCCTCCGAATCAGACTGAATATGAAGAAGAACCTCAAGAGGCACCATAGGAACAGATAAGGATAGAAGGGAAGACTCCATCCAGGTATGTTCAAAAGAATCATCCAGAGTCTCAAATCTTGGGGAAAAAGGTGGCAGGCGTACAAACAAGAAGAACAATTGCAGAAGCTTCAAGCTATTTGGCATTACTCTCCTCCATTAAACCTCAAAATGTAAGAGAGGCATGCAAAGATGAATGTTGGGTCAAGGCAATGGATGAAGAACTTGAGTAGATCGAAAAGAACAACACTTGGGAATTGGTTCCTAGACCAAAAGATAAGAATGTCATAGGGACAAAATGGATCTTCAAAAATAAGTTGAATGAAAATGGGGAAGTAATTAGAAACACGGCCAGACTTGTTTGTACAGGGTATGCTCAACAAGAAGGGATAGACTTTGAAGAAACTTTTGCTCCTGTTGCAAGACTTGAGGCCATCCTAATGTTCCTTGCTCTCTCAAGCTTTCAGAAGTTCAAATTATTTCAAATGGACGTGAAATCAGCCTTTCTGAATGGAGACTTGGAAGAAGAAGTGTACATTGAGCAACGAGATGGTTTCATTCTTGGGAATGATCCAAATCTTGTATGCAGACTAAAAAAGGCTCTCTATGGTCTTAAACAGGCTCCAAGGGCTTGGTACTACTGTTTGGACAAATATCTTCATCAAAAAGGTTTTTCAAAAGGGTCAGCAGATAGCAATCTTTATATAAAAATTGAAAATGACAAATTGCTAATATTTGTTGTGTATGTAGATGATATTATCTTTGGTAGCAATGAAGAAGCTATGAGTCAAAGCTTTGCTTTGGTGATGCAAAAAGAATTCGAAATGTATTTACTTGGAGAACTGACATATTTTCTTGGATTGCAAATCCAACAAAATGAAGGTGGTATTTTTTTGTCTCAAACCAAGTATCTCAAGAAGATCTTGAAGAAATATGGCATGGAAGATGCAAAAACAGTATGTACCCCTATGGTTACCGGATGTAGCCTTAGTGAAAATGATGAATCAGCAGCAGTGCATCAACCAACCTATAGATCCATGATTCTAAGTCTTCTTTATTTGATAGGTACTCGAACAGACATCATGCATGCAGTGGGAATAGTTGGAAGATTTCAGGAAAATCCTAAGGAAACCCATCTTCAGGCAGTAAAGATAATTTTCAAGTATCTTCAAGGAACTCAAAACTATGGCTTATGGTATCCAAGAGATACAGATCTCACTCTTCATGCTTATACAGATGCAGATTGGGGTGGAAGCGTGGATGACAGAAAAAGCACAAGTGGTGGTGCATTCTTTATGGGTTCCCGATTAGTATCTTGGTTCAGCAAGAAACAGAGTTCAATTGCTTTATCTACAGCTGAAGCAGAGTATGTGGCTACTGCATCTTGTTGCACACAACTTCTTTGGATGATGCAAACTTTGCAGGACTTTCAAATCACTTGTACTCCACCTATCTCCATCCTATGTGATAATACAACTTCTATCAACATATCAAAGAACCTAGTGATGCATTCAAAGACCAAGAATATACCTATCAAATATCATTTTCTTCGGGAAAAAGTGCTAGAACAAAAGGTCAAGTTGGAATATGTTCCATCTAAGGAAGAAGTTGTTGATATACTCACCAAATCTCTGCCCAGGGAGACCTTTGAATACCTCAGGCAAAAGCTAGGGGTAGTTGATGCATCATCTTGTTGTTGAATCTCATCTGCTTCAGAGATTGTTGGTTGTACGCAAGTTTCATATGGGGTATACACGTACAATCGTTGGTTTATGGTTTGGTCAGAGATCATCTGGCACAGGTTCAGGGGGAGCATATATTCTTCTAATGATGCATTGTTGTCATTATTTTAGAAGTCCTTGATTTGTTTTCTCACGAGTTGTTTGGTGGAATAGATCAATGTGTGCTGGTTTGAAGGTTGTTTCTGTTGATAGTTGTTCTCGTCTCTATGTCAATACTTCTTTTCACATCAAGGTCATGTAATGACCTATTTTGGTTTCCCCACTATGCCTGTGATGAATGACTCTTCTCTATCTTGTGTATTCCCTCTTGAATGAGGATGGATGTATCTATGAGTCTTGATGATAGGAAGGTTACTTATAATCATGTTCTTTCTTGTAGAACATCTTTTTGCAGACATCATTTCAGCACAGAGTATATACAAAGGGGGAGCTCATTCAGAGTTTTCAGTAGGTACTCAAGAGGAGTATGGTAGTTCACCTCTTTGCCCTTGATGTCAAAGGGGGAGAGTGATTGGTTGTTGTTTCCATCAAGTCCAAAGGGGGAGATTGTTGGCATTATGATACATTTGTTGTACTTGATGGCAACCCACACATCTCCGGTGATAAATTATAGTACAACAATGTTATTTTCTGGTTCCACAGGTGCACAGATCAAAAGATGTGGTCTTCGACAGGTTGCACAGGAGAACCTTTGAAAAGGTGTGGATATGTTCGCAGGTCTCCCACACAAAAGGTGCAAAACTAAAATGCTCAGACTTTCATGCAGAGAAAAATGCGCACCTTATGTTTGGTCCATGGTATTTAGTCAGATGCTTTTGATCCTATGGTTTTGATCCATGGTTTTGGCACCTAAAATATTAAACCCAAATTTTGGATCCCTTATATTGGTTTTCTATGGTTTTGATCCATGGTTTGAGTAAGGGCTTGCCTATAAAAGGGAAAAGAGATCACTTAGCTATGTACAAAATATTGAATATCTTAAGATATGAAATTTTGGGTGATTGGTTGGAAAAGCTAGACCTAGATAAAAGAGAAATCTGTAAATTATAAGGCGGATCTATTGATAGGTCATGATCTCTTTGGCGCATGTTCAGATCTGTGGATCTGACATTCTGTGGCACATAGGAGGACTAAGAATTTGGCTTTATACAAAGGTCCGTAAGCGATCCACAATGCAAGTGCAGAGGAACACAGCGCAGAAGAAGGCGCAGGTGTGGAGGAATGCAACGCAGAAGAAGGTGCAGGTGTGGAGGAACGTAGCACAGCAGAAGGTACAAGTGCGGAGGTGCGCAGTTGAATCAGTGGAGCAGGTGCGGAGCTGCGCAGTCTCTTCATGGCAGAAGTGCGGATATCTGTAGGTTTCCTTCGGTGAAGTTGCGGACCTTTTCTTGAAATATATTTTACCTGTATTTTACTTGTTTCTGCAGAGATTTGGGTTTAAATTGGTGGCTGGTTACTGGTGATATTTTCTAGTTACTGCATTCTGAGAAGTTAATTGTTTAAAGGAGATTGGGTAATGCACATGTACTTGATGTTTTGGATCCAGTTTGAAACATGGTCCCTGGAAGAAAGAGAAGGTAGTAGCCTTCTATAGGTCAGCACCTACATACTAGTATCTTAGCTAGTACAAGAGCTAAGGGGGCTGTAGCTTCCTTCTAGGAGAAGCTGGGAAACGAGAGAGGGTTGTAGCTCTCTGCAGGTTGTAGCCTGCATACTGGAAAAGGACTGCACCACTACAAAATCATTGTAAAAGAAATTTCTAATTGAAAGAAGATAGAGACATATTGCAGCAGGTGGTTTTCACCCACATTGGGTTTCCACCTTATATCTGGTGTTCTTTGGTGTGATTATCTATTTTTCCTACTCTTGCTCATTATTATATGGTACTAACATACAAACTAATGATCAATATCTAAAGAATAAATTAAAGTATAAATCTGGAAGATATATTGAAAAGAATTTGATAATACTGATTCACCCCCCCTCTCAGTATTATTTCCAACATTTTCCAGTTACAATAACATGGGTCAATTCCATGGGTGAATGAATACCATGGGTGGATGTCACAATACCATGGGTTAATTCCATGGGTGAATGAATACCATGGGTGGATGTCACAATATCATGGGTTAATTCCATGGGTGGATGTCACAATACCATGGGAAAATACCATGGGTGAATGAATACCATAGGTGGATGTCACTTACAATACCATGGGTGGATAAATACCATGAGTGGATGCCACTTACAATACCATAGGTAAATTCCATGGGTGGATGAATACCATGGGTTGATGTCATTTTCCATTTGGATCAAACTAACAACACACTGATGCATAGTACCTATGCTAATATTCCAGTGTGTGCTAGTGGTCATGCATTGTTATAGACATTTTTGGGCACTTCAACCCCAATCACAAATGTCCATAAACTAAGGGCTCTTAGGTCCCTAAAAGTGTTGCTTCACTTCCTAAAGGAACAAGGTTAACTGATTACATCATCTCCCAGAAGTTATCCACTGAAAACTGCTCATAAATGGTCAAAACTGGACCATACTGAAAGCTCAATGCAGAGGGTGCGATGCATATCACCTTCCCAATGTACAAGGTGCGAGGCATACTAATTTTCTCCTCTGTAGGGTGAGATGGTCGGGAATGGACAAATGGCAGGGACAAAAATGCGAGGTGGAAGATCATGGAATCTTCCAGGAGCTTCCCCTCTGACACTTTCCTCTCCATTTTCGACCAGGGATGAGTAAGAGATCATCATTCTCCTAGTGGAAGCAGGAACTATCAGAGATAAGACACTAATCAAGAGCCCAAAAGATGACTCAACTCTCTGTAATCATCTATATATGGATCCCTCATCACAGAGATCTAGAGGCTAGAATTTTGTATCTTATAGAGAAGTGCTATTGGTATTCTGGTGTACATTCACAGTGTTGGGTGATCTAGCTTTGCTTGAGGTGAAGAAGGGCTTCTTAGCTGGAGGATGATGCTGGGTCAGAGCATATGGTTGTAATCTTCTTGCCACTTTTCATCTGAATAAAGCTATTCTTGTTTCCTTCCATATTCTTGTGTACTTGTTTATATATGCATGTATATGGTTAATGCACATCTGATCCTAAATTATTTATGAATTTAGATCCTTGTTTCTTGCATAGTACTATGTTGTTGTGATTCCACAGGTTCTTTTGAAGTTGGGCAGACAAAGGAGCAGCAGCAAAACTCTATCAAGAAAGAGAGGAAATCAAGCGCAAGACTCAGGTTGGCCCTCTTGGTCCTCTTCTCATCTATTTTCATAAAAGGAATCAATAGTAGACTTTTATTGTTTGTTTCTAAGATAGCCACCCATCTTAGTGGGAATAGCAGCATCCAAGTGGACATTATTCCCAGATAACATGCACATCAACTATCAACTACATGCTCAGCTCCAGTTAGAATCGCTTCTTATCTTTGCCTTGGTGAGTGTGTTGAATGGGTTGGATCGCATGCATGCCCACAATTTCATGCATGCTGTTGAATGCTTTGCACGGGATCAAAAACACTGCTCACCATGTCTGCTCCATGCCAACTGCTAGGATGGATCTATAACTTGTACATGTGTAGTTTCATCTGTGAGTGCATGTTGTGCCCCCTATTGTTCATGTTCATGCTACCAACTCATTCGCTTGTCTCTGCAGCTCATGTTCTTCCTTGAGTTGTTGCTTCAGCACATGCAACTCCTTCTTTGTTCCACTGTCTTTCTTCGTGTGATCTCCATGTCGCACTGTCACCTCATAGCCTAAGTCTCCAAAGTTAATTTCATCATTAGTGGATTTTCTTGAGCTTGCAACTTTGTTCCACCTATATGTTTTCGAAAACCTTCCTCTCGCATTTGTTGTACCCAGTATGATGCCTTCAGTTGATGTTCATGATGCTACTCATTGTGATACTTTTGTTGTCATACCCTGATGTCATTTTCTATGAACAACTTGATGTATTCATAGGTAGGCAATTTCATAGACACTTGATCGACTGCATCCCTAATAGTGTTCTGAATGGTGTCTTCATTTCTTCTCTCCTGGAAACCATTGTACCTATATTGTTGAGAGGTAGATGAACACTTGTGATACCTGGAGACATGACAACACTCACAGCAAGCAATTTATCAGTCAAAGACAGAAATGAACTTGAGAATTGACTTGCAACATGCCTGGGTGAATGATCATGAAGGTCACGAAATTTCCATTGGGAGGTCAAGAGACTAACTGCCAAGGCTACACAAGGCATAGACTAGGCTGCTGGAAGGCTAACTGATTATTTGAACTGTGGAATGCATGGGCTAGTCTAGCTACTGACTGCTAGAATTGTGCAATGTGCAATATTAGCTAGTAATAGATGTAGGCTTAGTGAGTGCATTGCGCAATGTTTTGGGCCAACAATCATTGTCTCTTAGAAATGAACAAAACAATCCTAGAGGACAGTACCTAAGCAGAAATGCACATTTCTAGAGAGGAAGACAAAGCCTTCATTCTCGAGATTGTGCAATGTTGTCTTAGTGAAGGCAGAGTCTAGGCCAACTTGGCCAGACTCGTCAAGAGGCAATTGAAAGAAAATATGACATTGAATTCATGGCGACACTAAGTGAAAGGATAAGTGATTGACAGTGCATGCAAGCATTGAATGAAATATTCAGTAAACAGATCAACATTCATGTGGGTGAAGTGAGTCGCCAAATTGGCGACCATTCGTGAAAAATAGTTTCATGCATGTGACAATAGTGAAATAGCAACAAAATTGAAATGGTTCTAGTATAAGCTAGTATGTATCAAAATGATAAGAAGGGCTCATAGAAATCAAGCACACAACATTCATATGAAGAAAAACACAAAAAGCACCAAAAATACAACACACGACATGGAAAGAGGGCTTACCCCACAACAACTAAGTTGGATGTCTTAACAGCTACTAGATGCGATGTGGGATGTCAGATTTGCAAGTTTGATGTGAGGAATGAGCTTTGTAGCATCCGGTTGATGAATTTTGATAAAATCCAGGTTGTGACGCGCATGCCACAAATCTATGGAAGACAACACTTGGTGGGAGGTTTCTAAAATGATCCTTGCATGTAACCATCAACTGCCAAAAATAGATTCATGAAACAAGGGATGCATTTTAAGCTGCCTTGGGAGAATCATCCCATGCATACAAGTTTATTTTTCTTGGTCCCAAAGGGAACTGGTCAACTTAACTGCACATGCAAGAGGATGCTCAATTACTGGGAGAAAATGTGCATTTCTGGCTGGTATATTGGTTGGCTTCTCAAAATATTTGTGTAATTTCTAGCCAGAGTAGCTGACTACTACACAAATTTATGCAAATTCTAGGCTGAGCAACCTAGCTAGGAAGGATTGTGCAATTTTATAGGTGAAGCTTGCTCACCAGAATTGCACATTTATGTGGCCTAGTAGGTTCCCAGTTAGGATTGTGTAATTTTTGGAAGGAGATGCTCAGTGTTCTACTGGACCAAGTTTGGATGAATAGCCTATGAGGGAAATGCATCAATGTTTGATTGACAAGCTATCTCTCTGCAAGAAAATCACTGGATCTTGTG
Source organism: Pinus taeda (assembly GCA_000404065.3). Lineage (NCBI taxonomy): Eukaryota > Viridiplantae > Streptophyta > Pinopsida > Pinales > Pinaceae > Pinus > Pinus taeda. The sequence continues at coordinate 15,709 of APFE030658871.1, forward strand.
TACTTGAAGAAGCAAGACATGTTGCTATGAAGGTTGGTAACGAGGCTCCAAAGCGAAGGCAAGGAAACCTTTTGGAGGGTGGTTGTAGCCGTTACCATAGCTTGGCTCCTTTGCTATTTATAGTTTTTATGTCCATAACTAGACGAGTGCTCTCCTTCTTTGGATGTTCCTGCTTGGATTCTTCTTTATCCACCTTGATTGAAGGTGACCCAGTTTGTGGCAAGAGGTCAATACTTGCAAGAAAATTAGATCAAGGGATTTTCTTTTTTCCAACAACATTCTTAACCAAGAGTTTGATCAAATAGAAATGAAACAGACTTGAAGCATGGTTATCCTTTTGAATCTATACTTTAGTGGCCATTCTTTATAGACTCTTAAGCAATAAATAATGGAGGTTCATGGGCTTTGCTTTTGTGAAATGTCATAGCAACTTGAGATGATACTGGTATATTCTACTGAACCTACCTTTGCAAGTGAAATACCTTTGGATGACCTTGAAAATGTCTACATACTACTCTTCGAGATACATTCTAGGGAAGGTGGAGGCAAACTTGTCAAGATACTCTAGTTTTACAAACTGGTTTTAGACCAAAATGTCTAACTCGTCCCCCTTGAACCATTTCTCCCCTATTGTTGGGAGATTGGTTGCATCAACTATGAACTTTTTAGACAATATGTTCACTAGGTCAACTAGCTTCACTCTGTTGTCTTGAAAATTTAGAGCAAATAAATTGGCTAGTTTGACATTATGACTTGATTTCTAAATCTTTCGGTAGAAAGGAATGCACCCCGTGTTCTCAAAATCCACTCTAATGGTAGGGGATGAATTGAGAAAACTCAAATTACTCGGTTTGGTGCAAACACGGTCACCTCCATTTTTGCTAATAGCAGGGGCCATCCAATCTCTACACCTAGCTGATGGATTTGGGACTTTGAATTATGACTACATGTGTTGAAAATATTACTGAGAGGGGGGGTGAATCAATATTATCTAATTCTTTTTCAATTTATAGAAACATTTGCATATCTGACTAATGAAACTTGCGTATACCTTCTAGACTTATAATTTAATTTATTCTTCAAATGTTGATCAATAATCTGTGTGTCAGAACCATATAATAGTAAACAGGAACAGGAAAAATAGAGCAGACAATCACATCAAAGAACACAAGATATAAGGTGGAAACCCAATGTGGGTGAAAACCACTTGCTGCAATATGCCTCTATCTTCTTTCAATTAGAAACTTCCTTTTACAATGAATTTGTATTGGTGCAGTCTTATACCAGCACGTAGGCTTCAACCTGCAGAAGGCTACAACCTTCTCTCGTTCTCCAGACTCTCCTGGAAGGGAGCTACAACCCCCTTAGCTCTTGTACTAGCTGAGATACTAGTACATAGGTACTTACCTACTGAAGGCTTCAACCTTCTCTTTTCTTCCAGGGACCACATTTCATAAATTTTCAAACTGGATCCATGAATATCAATCAAACATCAAATAGATCTGCAATCAACTGGATTCCTTGTACAAATACTGAATCAATAGCAACTAGACACCCATTCAGAACCCTGAATACTGCAGTAATAGACAAATTCAGCTAAAACATATTTCAAGAAAAGTCTGCAACTTCACCAATAGAAACCTGCTAGTATCCACACCTCCACTTTGCCTAGCCTGTGGATATCCACACTTGCACTGTGTCGAGCTTGCGAGTATCCGCACCTACGTTGTGTCAAGCCTGCGGGTATCCGCACTTGCACTCAGTCTAGCCTGTGGGTCTCTACACCTGCACTGTGTCTAGCCTGTGGACCTGCAGGTATAGATACTTTATCAGACTCAATTATACCCCAGACTATTAGATTTACAGATCTGATCATGCACCAAAGAGATCTCGACCCATCAGTAGATTCGTCTTGTAATGCTTAGTTTTCTCCTTGATTCAGGTCCAGCTATAACTCACCAACCAATCACCAATATTTCAGATCTTGTTCTTCTTAAGATATTCAACACATCTGTGTACAGCCAAATGGTCTCCTTTCCTTTTTATAGTCTAGGCCTTTCTCAAACCATGGTCCAAAACCATAGAGATCTAATGCTATGGACCCAAAACCGGGGTTCAATACTTTAGATGCAAAACCATGAACCAAAAAAAATGTCAGACTAAATACCATGGACGAACCATAAGATTTCCCACGTGTGTGCATTTTTCTCTACATGAAAGTGTGTGTACTTTACGTCTGCACTTTTTGTTCGGTACACCTGTGAATATGTCTGCACCTTTTGATCGGCGCACCTGCCGAACCTACCGATGACTGCAACTTTGTGAACAGGAACTTGCGGGTATTTCATTTTCTACTATTTTGAGAGCCTAAACTTGTGATCTACTATTTGAGTGAGTTGCCATCAAGGACAACACTTATGTCATTGAGCCAAACCTATGTCATAATGCCAACAATCTCCCCCTTTGGACTTGATGGCAACCCAAAGTTACTCAAGGTCTTTCCTCCCCCTTTGACATCAAGGGCAAAGGGTTATGCTCCCCCTGAGTACATATTGAAATATCCAAGCTCTACAAGATCTACAAGAATATGTTCTACAAAATAAATCTGATTTTATACATCATAACTAACCTTCCTACCACCAAAGACTTCATACATACGACTCCAAACCAAGAGGGGATACATGATATAATAAGCACATTACATTATCCATCCCAGGCATAGTGGGGCAATCAAGACAGGCCGTTACATGACCTTGACAAAAGAAAAATAAGACATAATATTAGTAGCAATTGTCACTCATAGATCAGTATCCATGTTCTCCTTCTGCACTTGCTCCTCCTGAAATCAAAACAACCGAAGAATTGCACCAAGATCTTCTACGATAATGCCAACAATGCATTATTAGAAGAATATATGCTCCCCCTGAACCTGTTCCAGATGGTCTCTGATAGACCCATATCAGACTCTTCTCATCATTGTTTTTCTTCAAGTCGACTGTACCCACATAAACCAACGTATGTACACGTAAACCCCATATGAAACTCGCGTACAACAATCTCTGAAATAGACAAGATTCAACAGCAAGATGATGCATCAACTACCCCCATCTTTTGTCTGAGGTATTCAAAGGTCTCCTTGGGTAGAGGTTTGGTGAGAATATCTGCAATTTGTTCCTTAGAGGGAACATACTCCAATTTGACCTTTTCTTCAAGCACTTGTTCTCGGAGAAAATGATACTTGATCGATATGTGCTTAGTCTTTGAATGCATGACAAGATTCTTTGAAATACTGATTTCACTTTTATTATCACAAAAAATGGAGATAGGTGGAGTACAAGTGATTTGAATATCTTGCAATGTTTTCATCATCCAAAGGAGTTGTGTGCAACAAGATGTCGTAGCTACACATTCTGCTTCAGCTGTAGATAACACAATAGAGCTTTGTTTCTTACTGAACCAAGATACTAATCTAGGACCCATGAAGAATGCACCACCACTAGTGCTTTTCCTATCATCCATGCTTCCTGCCCAATCCGCATCTGTGTATGCATGAAGTGTGAGATCTGTACCTCTAGGATACCATAAAGCATAGTTTTGAGTTCCTTGAAGATACTTGAAAATTATCTTAACTACCTGAGATGAGTTTCCTTTGGATTTTCCTAAAACCTTCCAACTATTCCTACTGCATGCATAATGTCTGGTCAGGTACCTATTAGATAGAGCAGACTACCAATCATGGATCTATAGGTTGGTTGATGTACTGCTGCCGATACATCATTTGCGCTGAGGCTGCATCCTGTCACCATAGGGGTACATACTGGTTTCGAATCCTCCATCCCATATTTCTTCAAGATCTGCTTGAGATATTTGGTTTGTGATAGAAAAATGTCGTCTTTGTTTTGTTAGACTAGTAAACCAAGAAAATATGTGAGCTCACCAAGCATGGACATTTCAAACTCTTTCTGCATCAACAGGGCATAATTTTGACTCATCTCTTCTTCATTGCTACCAAAGATGATACCATCAACATACACAAGAAGTATTAGCAACTTATCATTGTCAATTTTTATATATAGATTGCTATCAGTTGATCCTTTTATAAAACCTCGTTCATGGAGGTACTTATCCAACTGATATTACCATGCCCTTGGTGCCTATCTAAGGCCATAGAGAGCCTTTTTGAGTCTGCATATAAGTTTTGGATCATTTCCTAGAATAAACGCATATGGTTGTTCAATATATACTTTTTCATTTAAGTCTCCATTCAGAAAGGTAGATTTCATGTCCATTTGAAATACTTTGAACTTCTGAAAGCTAGAGAGAGCAAGGAACATTCTTATAGCCTCAAGTCTGGCAACTGGAGCAAAAGTTTCTTCAAAGTCCACGCCTTCTTGTTGCGCATATCTTTACACACAAGTCTTGCCTTGTTTCTAACCACATCCCCATTTTCATTCAGCTTATTTTTGAAAATCCATTTTGTCCCTATGACATTCTTATCTTTTGGTCGAGGAACCAACTCCAAAGTGTTATTCTTTTCAATCTGCTCGAGTTCTTCACCCCAGAAGGTTGCGGGAGTGCCAAACTCATAAAGCATAGCACGAGCCATTTGTTGAACCATTTTGTTCATCCTTTCCAATACTCCATTTTGTTGAGGAGTCCTTGTAGCAGAAAATTCCCTTCTTATTCCATGTTCTTCACAAAAATAAAAAAATTCATCTGAGGTAAATTCCCCTCCTCGATCAGATCTGAGGCATTTGATTCTACGATCTGATTCGTTCTCAACCAAACCTTTGAATGACTTGAACTTTTAGAAAGCTTCATCTTTATACTTCATGAGTCCTATCCAACGCATCCTTGAAAAGTCGTCAATGAACAATATGAAATAGTCTTCTCCTCGAGGTGACCTCTTCCTAGTTGGACCACATATATCGGTGTGGACAAGTTCAAGTGGCCTGCTAGCTGATCCTTCCTTCTCAGGGAAATTAGTTCTGGTTTTCTTACCAAATTAGCATGATTTTCATATGTATTGTCTGGAATTCTGATGTCAGGAAGATCATGAACTGCCTGATATTTGCATGCTTTCCTGATTTGAGAGAAGCTAATATGCCCCAGTCTTCTGTGCCATAGCCAGTGTTCATCATTCTTGCTTAAATAGCATTGTTGTTTTTCTCCCTTGAGTACATCTAAGTTATTTGGAGTTCTTATGCCTCTGATCACTGTTTTTCCTATATCAAGCTCACGAACAATACATCCATTTGATCGAAATATTACCTCAGTTCCTTGATCACACATCTGACTGACACTCAATAGATTATGATTTAAGCTATCAACATACATAACATTTCCAGCCTTGACCTTTTCTTTCAAATGAACGGAGCCTTTACCTTTCATGAATGCAGGAGTGTCATTTCCAAATGAGACCTTCTTTTCCTTTTCTAAGGCACTATATGACTGAAGTTTTTCTTTATTACCTGTCATATGTTTCGAGCATCCACTGTCGATGTACCAATGATTTTCCTGTCCTTCCACTTATAAGGCTATTCCACATATTTCAGGTTGTGTTTCTTTCTTTTTCCATGTTTTGGAACTCAATGAAGCTTGCTCCTTCTGAGTTGTTTGCCGAAACCTACTTTTGCATTCAGAGTCTTCATGACCGAAGTTGTTACAGATAGAACATTCTATTTCATTTTCAAGAGCAAAGAAGTTATTGTAGGTTCTTTTCATGATTCCTGTAATACTCATTTATTTTTGAGCTTCCCTAGTCATGATCGTCTTATAGGCAACACATTGAGCAACTTTATGACCAAAGTTATGACAAGAGAAACATTGGCCATTAAAGAAATTCCTGCGATTATGAAATCTACCAAGCATATTATTGTAGTTTCCATCCATTCTTGAGCCAAATTGAAAATGATTTACCTGTGGTTGCTTGAGGCTTCTATTCATCCTTGACGTGGATTGCCCCCGGTTTACTTGATAATCTTTGATCATTCTTGAAGAAAATTTTCCCTGATTTCCCTGGTGATCTGCATTATACTTTTGTTGTCGATTGTCAACTTGTTCACTTCTCCTTACTGCATCAAGATAAATTTTGGAGGTCGATGGCTTTTGTGCTTGCTTCTGAGCTTGAGATGCTTCTTCAGAATATTCGAGACCATTCTTAATTACTGGAGAACACTGCACTTTGATAATCTCATCTATAGTTTCAGACCCTTTAGAAAATCTGAGATTAAGGGCTTTTGTTTTGTCAATTTCTTTTCTAAGTCCCACAATTTCACATTCTAACCCTTCATTGTGTTTATCTTTTTCAGCAAGTTGGAATGTTAGAGTATCTATAATCATATTCTTTTCTTATAAACAAACTTTAAGTTTAGAAATTTCTTCATAAAGACCTTCATTTATAGCATCGAAGGAATCATCATCTTCAAAAGCCATCAAAAGTCTATCCTCATTACGTTGTTCATCTTCATCACTATTTGACAATACATCATTGTCTTCATGCGTGTAATAGCTCTTCTTATTCTGTTTTCTGTTCCATCTAACAAGTTCCTTACCTTTTTCTAGTCTATCTTTATGAGGACATTTTACAGCATAATGACCGACTCTTCCACAAGAAAAGCATTTGAAAGGCAGCTTACCTCTGAATCTACCAGTTCCCCATTGAAGGTTCCTGACAAAATTTGATTCTTCCTCTTCTTCTGACATATGTCCTGACTCATAGTAATCTCCTTTTCCTAAAGCCTTGAATGCATCATCTCTCCTGTCCAATGGTCCTCATTTTCTCATTTCGTAAGCAGTTAGAATCCTGTGTAGCTGTGACATGGTAAGGCTCTGTAGATTCTACTTTTCTTCTATGGCAGAAACTTTTGAATCAAACTTGGGAGACAAATATCTGAGAACCTTTTCAACCAAAACAACTCCTTTTATTTCTTCACCCAAGTTTTTCATACAATTTATGACCTCATATATATGTAGGAAATAGCTAGCCACACTTTCATCATTATGAATTCTGAGACTTTCATATTGAATTCTAAGAGTTTGTAATTTTCCTAATTTTACATGTTCATCTCCTTCATAGCTCAGAACGATATTGTCCCATATTTCTTTTGCGCTTTTGAGCTACATAATCTTGACGAATTCTGATTGAGATAGACTTCCTAATAGATTATTGACATATTTTGCATTTGTTTCATACTGCTTCTTACCAACTGCATATGTAGGATTTGCTGATGGAAATGTGTATCCTGTTTCCGAAATATCCCAAACTTTTGTACCAAGAGATTGAAGATAGGCAGTGATTCTTACCTTCCATTAGACGAAGTTGCTCCCATCAAAAATCGGTGGCTTGATAGAAGCTTCCTTTACTTAGTTGCTCATGATGATAGATCTTCCTTCAAGCGATCAAGATTTTCCTGAAGGACCTACTCTGATACCAATTGTTGAAAATAATACTGCGAAGGGGGGTGAATCAGTATTATCTAATTCTTTTTCAATTTATACAAACATTTACAGATCTGACTAATGAAACTTGCGTATACCTTCCAGAATTATAATTTAATTTATTCTTCAAATGTTGATCAATAATCTGTGTGTTAGAACCATACAACAGTAAAGAGGAACAGGAAAAATAGAGTAGACAGTCACACCAAAGAACACAAGATATAAGGTGGAAACCCAATGTGGGTGAAAACCACCTGCTGTAATATGTCTCTATCTTCTTTCACCAATCAATCACCAGTATTTTAGATCTTGCTCTTCTTAAGATATTCAACACATCTGTGTACAGCCGAATGATCTCCTTTCCTTTTTATAGTCTATGCCTTTCTCAAGCCATGGTCCAAAACCATAGAGATCCAATACTAGGGACCCAAAACCTAGATGTAAAACACATGGACCAAAAAAAAATGTCGGACTAAATACCATGGACCAACCATAAGATTTCCCATGTGCGCACATATTTCTCTGCATGAAAGTGCGTGTACTTTACGTCCACACTTTTTTTTTGGTACACCTGAAAATATGTCTGCACCTTTTGATTGGTGCACCTGCGGAACCTGCTGATGACTGCAGCTTTGTGAAGAGGAACTTGCGGGTATCTCATTTTCTACTATTTTGAGAGCTTGAACTTGTGATCTCCTATTTGAGTGAGTTGCCATCAAGGACAACACTTATGTCATTGAGCCAAACCTATGCCAAACCTGTGTCATAATGCCAACAACATGTACAGACCCAAAGGAATGAGAGGAAGCTTGTATGACAACAAAAATCCACTTAGGAAGTTATAATGATAATGTGGTGATAACAAATATTATGCTGTGAAATAAAAGTAGAAGGCTTTAAACATTTAAAATGTATTCAAAATAAAATCTTTAGGAAGCATTCATCATTTAGAATTTAGGCTTTAAGCAATTAAAGAACATCTTGGAGGTAAGACGATGTTTTATAACAAGACAGGCTATGCACAAAACATGCTTTCTAACTGTGATAGATAAATTCTTAAACACTCCAACCTAGAGCATTATTAATCAGAATTCATAGGAAGGATGATTGTCTCCCTACTTCTACAATTTCTTCGTGTCAATTTGTATGCTGAAAACTAGCTTGAAATGACTTATTTCATTGTACAAGAAGAATGTCATGCTATGCTCAAATGGTCTGCAACTTCTAAACCTTCCTTCAATTCCCGAGCCTCTCTATGCCTTTTGAACTCTGCTACGACCCTTGATTTGGAAAGAAGCCAATCATCTCATCCTCTGCATACCACAGGCAACTAGTCACACAAAAAATTGGTAGCCTACATAATGATTTGAAATATTCATGCTGATGTAAGCAATATGAACGTGTAACCCACATTTCTTATCAAACTTCACATGCTTGAAAGGCGTTTTTCAAATTTTGTATGGTGGCGAAGGATTTGGCTATGATAGCTTTGATAATCAAAGTGTGTCGGTCTAGATAGGATGATAAACCATGTTACCCCACCTATCATCACCTAATACCTAGAATCAACAATAAAAAATTGATAGAAATTAGACATTCTTTCCGAGAGACTAACCAAAGTGATAACCCATTTGAAAATGACTCCTTTGAGAAATGACAGGTCAAAACATAACAATGAGAAAATTGTATGATTTTGATCTTCTCGTAAACAAAAAATAATTGACTCGAGATACTTTTAGACTAACCAACTAACCCAATCTGACATTGGCTCCATTGGGGATTTCATCCTCCTTGTGAGGTGCCAAGAATGACACTGTAGACTAGTAGCCTTCCCATTGGGCAACACAGTCATAACAAATGTGAAAACAAAAACTGATATACAGACTCTCAATCGTAAAAAATTTACTTACTAGACTAACTGCAAATGTTATAAAAACTAACTGTCAGACTCTAATATTTATGGCGGCTACCAGTTAAGATCTCATGGCCTTCACTTCAGGCTTCAAATCTTAACTATGACTACCCACACTTGCATTATTCAAAACAAAAGTGGTATAAACTCTAAAGAGTGCACAAAAGGGGTATGATCTCTGAATATCCAACTTAGGAGAGGAAATGTTTGAACAACCTGCCATTGACAGGCCCTGCTCCAATTGGTTGATTTGACAAATCTTCAAGTAAATATGCATTCTATCCTCTGAAAGCAATAACTTTAAAAGGCCCTTTCCAAAAATTTTCAAATTTCCCATGCTCGCCTTTAGCCTCATTCCATGTATCCCATTTCAACACCAAATCTCCAATATGAAAATCCACTACCTTTGTTCTTCTATCATAGATCTTCTTTATAGATCTTCTTTACTTGGTCTTGTAACAATTGTGTGTTCCTGAATACTTCTTCTCTTGACTATTGGAGCTGGATCATTTGACCAATACTCTGTTGCATGTTATTTGGCTTTGCTTCTTCTTCTTGTAACCATCACTCCGAGAGATGAAAGAAATAGTGCCTTTGTTCCATGCACCAGTTCAAATGGAAACATACCTATAGATCTTATAGTACTAAACTGATCTTCCCATAATGCATGGATCATCTTTTTGTGCCAATTCCTTCTATTCTCTAGCAACAATTTTATAATAATGTTGACTAGACTCTTGTTGGATGACTCTGTCAAGCCATTTCTCTAAGGGTAATAGGTTGTGGAATGTACAAAACTGATATTATACTTGTAGAAAAATTCAATCATCCTTTTTGACTTGAATGCAACAATGTTTTTTGTGATAATATTTTGCAAACAACTGAAATAGGACAAAATGTTGTTTTACAGAAATTGGATGATAGTTGCATCTGTGGCCTTCTTAGCAGGGACTGATTCAATCCATTTCATAAAGTAATATGTTCCTATTAAAAGCCACTTATTCTGCACATAAGAGGAAGGATGAATTTCTCCAATAAAATGAAGTCCCCATTGTCGAAATAGTGACTCAACTGCTATAGGCTTTAGAGGCAAGGGAAGTAACTTCTTTCTACCTTGAAACATCTAACATTCCTTAAAGCTTGCCACCTTCTTATAAACATCTGCAAATAGACTAGGCCAATAAAGGCCAGCTCTAAGAATCTTATTTGTTGTAGTTTTCCAATATAAGTGACCACACTAATCACCCTTAAGAAAACCTTCTATTGATGTCTGAGCTTCATCCTCCAATAGACAATTAAGAAACATCCCACCAAGATATTTCCAGTATAAAAATTATTCGATAGCACAAAATTTTACTGCCTTTGATTTTAAAAATTGGGCTTTAGTTTTGGGCCAGTCTAGTGGTGCTTGAAAATTTCGTAAAAAATATAGGATATATCCATACCACGGTGAAGCATCAGATTTTTTTGGCACTTGCTGAACAACATTTGATATTTCTTCCTCTATTAGGACAATGAGAAAATTAATTTGAAGGGATTGTAAATTTAATTATTCCAACATTCGAGCCAAACCCTGACCTTTAATCAACTTTGTCATCTTGAATTCTATTTAAAATTCAATAATTGTTGCAATCCACTTGCCCCTCCTTCCATCTGGGTCACTTTGAGTCAAAATATTTTTAACTGCAGCATTAGGCACATAAGCCATAACACAAGAATGTAAAATGTACACTCAAACATCTTTTAGGGCTTTACCAAGTGCAAATGCTTGTTTTCCTCATACTTGAGTGTAACATCTCTGACCACCCTACTAAAAAATGTAATGGGCTTCTCAACTCCCTGCTAATTTTTCTGTAAAAGAACCACAGTGATATTGTGTTCAGATGCAAAAGAAAACACTATGAACCCGCTTGTATAATTTGGGCGAAAGTAGGAGCACATGACAGAGCTACTTTAACTTCACTAAATGATTTCTTACTATCTTCATTCCACTTTACCTCGCTGTCCCACTTTAGCATGTTTATAATTTTCCTAGAAATCTCAGCCAAATTGGGAATGAACCTTCTGAACAATTTAAATCTGCCCAAAAATGACTAAATTTCCTTCTTGCTTCTAGGAGAATCCATTTTCTAAATAGCTGCAATTCTATTAGGATCTATTTTTATTCCATCTTTTGAAATAATGTGTCCCAACAATTTTCCTTCTTCCAGGCTGAGCAAGGACTTTTTGGGATTTAATGAGATGCCATACTTCCTGCACTTTTCCAAAACTTCTCTTAAGTGCTACAAATGTTCGTCATCATATTGTAAGTAAACAATAATGTCATCCAAATGTATGACAAGAAACATATCCTTTTCTTTCGTAAAATCAATGTCCATCGCTGAAATGTTGCCCCTGCATTCATCAAACCAAATGGCATCTTAGTATACTTGAATGTACCCTAGGAGTGTAAAGGAAATCTTGTCTTGGTCCTCTTAGTGAACTAAAATATGGTTAGACCTATAGAATCCATCCAACAATGACATTCTTCTAGCATGCACTACTTTATGGAGAACATGGTCCATTTTTGGCAGCAGATAATTGTCCTTGAGGGACACCCTATTTAAGTTCTTGAAATCCACACACAATCCATTCTCACCCATTTCTTCCTGATTGGTACCAAATTGGACAACCAATCTGAAAAATGGAGGGGAACTATAATACCATCATAAAAAAGTTCTGTTCTTTTTCGATTAAGGGTAGCAATGTCAGATTGGTCCTGCATAGCTTCTTCTTGAATTTTTTTTTATCCTTTTTTATCAGTATTATATGTTGAATGATATCTTTGTCATACACCTTTAGGTCTCCATACCCCCAAGCGAAAACATCAAAGAATTCATTAATCAGCTCTAAATTTCCTCTTTTCATATTAGGGCTCAAGGTTTTGGACAACTTTATCATCTCGAGGTGTTCTTCTGTACCTATATAACATTCTTCAATTCCTTCTCCAACCACTGATAGTTTTGGTCTTTTGGCCACATCATTTTTGTCAAACAACTCTTCCAAAGATACTAAACCTCTTGGAAGAATGTTTTCTTTAAGCTACACTATCTTCATATCAGAACCTTGCTGATCCAATTTCCCCTTCATCTAATTTATGAAACTTTCCTTATCTACATCACCCCACTCATTGTCCCTTTCCAATCTCATTCTAGGAAACTGTTCTTTCGTTAGAAAGAATTTTTCTACCTGCTTATCATTTTCAAACAATTTCCAAAGAATATTGTTATCAGGAACAATGGGTCTATGTATTACTCTACACTGTACTTTCTTTTAACATTGCTGGGGATGTCAAAATCAGAGGCCGAAGTAGATAATGCATCTCAGCAACATTGTCTTTCCTCGGGACCATCGAAAAATTGTACTCAACAAAATTATGCAAATAATCAGGTACGACATTTCGATAAGTTTGCATGTGAGAATTCTTGGTCTAGTATTCACCTTTAACTTTTCTAACCACTAACTCAAAGTCACCAAAAACAACAATTCTTTTATCCCCTTATTTCTTCAAATTCCTCAAACCCAAAATCAGAGCTTCGTATTCCGCCATATTATTGGTACAATCAAACTCTAATTTATATGAAGACAACTTTGAATTAGCAATTTCTAGACTAATAATCCACACCCTTTCTCTAGCTCCTTCTCTACTCACTACCCCATGAAAATGCATGCTTAGAGCAGACTAGCTAAATTTTCTTTCTTTTTCATTGTTGATATGCCCTTCTTTTTAAAATTTTTCTTCTTCAGAAATTTGTTTTAAATCTATCTCGTTATCTTCACTCAAAACATTATATTTTATTTCTATGTCTTTCTTCTTTTTGAAATCTAATTAACTTTGGTTGTCCTGCCCTAAATCCTCCTGCGAAATTTCTTTCTCTTGAGTGTTGTTCCCTTCTTCTTCAAACTATGAAACAAGACCTTCATTAATTGGACAACATGAATTAAACAAAACAAATGAATCTACATCAGAATGGATAACATAGACCGGATGATTAACAAGCTTATCCTTACTACTAGTCATATACTACATGAGAGACTCTCTGTATAATCTTGTCACCTGTCCTCCAAAAACTGGAATTGTAAGGAATGACACGTCAGTTTGTAATGCTCCATTTAATTTTTCCATCCAAGATCTAGACAACAACATACCATAACTGGGAGTTATGTCTGCCACCACGATGTCCATCACCATTCATCTAGAAGGAATTTGAGTCAAGGATATTGCTACGTCTTTAATTAAGCCTAGACATTTCACCTTACCGAAATCATATGAATAGAGGTCCTTGTATGGTCATTTAATGTCTAATCCCAACCTCTCCATGATCTACCTTACATATCAAATTATGCGATGCCCCAAAGTCCAACATGGCATTGTGTAGGATTTGTTCATGTATATTCAAACTCACATAAAAGGGAGGAACATCACCATCCTATGTTTTATCCTCAATTTTTGGCCCAAAGATGATATCTTGATGATCATCTATTATATTTACTCTATTAGAGGTTGTATATACTTTAAGAGCCTTTAAAATCTGAAATCTATATTGATCATTTGTCATTATTTCACCAATAGGTATAGAAATATTTAACTTAGCAACTTCAAATTCAATATTGAATAGACTTGTCACCTTTTTATCTCCTTGTAAGAAACATATTTTTTTCTGCAACTTCTTTGTCTTTGTGCATGCCGTCTTTCCACTGCAAAATAGTGACATCAGGCTCCTTCATTTGAGCACTTATGCTAGGAATATATTTCTTTTGAGCACTTGTAGAGGGGAGGATCTTTTTAACACCACTAACAGGCACTTATTTTCTTGTTGCATTGCTAATTAGTGCATATTTACTTGTTGCATTACCTCCCACAGTCCTATTTCTCAAATTATACTATTTTTGCACTTGCATTATAGCATTCTGAAAACCCTTTGTATATTCCTCCGATTTAATCATCAATGCATCATTTTGGGATTGGGAAAACAATTGTTCTTCCTCTTTTGCTTCAAAGACTTTAAGCTATTCATATTCTTGATCCTCTTTGGTCAAATACACCTCCTACTGCCCATCACCAAAATATTAAATTTCATCTTTAGGAGTTTGCTGATCTTCCTTATCTTGATCTCAAGAAAATTTTTGTTGGAACGATGGTCTTATTTGCTGTTGTGAATGTTGTAGACCTTTTTGCTCCCGAGGATTGTTAGGAAACTGTGGTTGCCTTCAAAAACTAGGATTTATGATATGTGGACCAATGTGGGTCTCTTGGATTACTATCCAGTCAACCAAGGAAATATTCTCCATCATCTTCTCTATTGTCTTAACCAATGTTTCAAATTTAGCATATGAGGAAGTGGCAGGATCCTCCTTAATGATGACTCTTTTCTCAAACTTTAGCTTAGACCTTTTCATTTATATATTAGCATCCACACTGACCGCATTATTTTGCATGTCCTCCAATGTTGCCATATTTCTTTCTCTAAGCTGATAAGCCATTTCAGGGTCAAAAGCATCTAGATAATGAGTAAAGTTATCCCAAGAGGAGGCTTAATCTCTACAAGAATTGAATTGTATAGTTTGTTGAACCTTGTAGAAAAGTCTTGAATAGATTATCCAGGCTGTATTTTCAAATTATTATACTCAATCAAGATCTGCAAAGGGTTCTAATTTTCACCCCACCTTGCAAGGAAAGCATCTTCTAACACTTGATAATTTGCAAAGGCTCCTGGGTGATAAATCCTGAACCATTTCTTGACATCACTGGAAAAACTCTAAGCAAATAATCTAATTTTAATGTCATCATAATTTACCTCCTGCAAGTCCAAAAATTCACTGGCCTTGTTTACATTCTTCTTAGCAGCGATTTCTCCTCTACAATCATATTGTGGAAGCCTATGCCCATAATTGAGAGATAAATCATGAATTTGAGAAGGAAACACCAAAAGAGCATACCTTGTTGCCATAACTACTATTTGAGTAGTTTGGTAACTCGTAATCGGTATAACAAAAATAGTAGAAGATGGAATAATTGGATGAATAAAAGTGAAAACTGAGGATGAATACTTTTGAACTGGAATTAAAACATAGCTAGCAGTGTGAATAGATAGAACAATGATATTGCTCTTAGATAGGACTGTGCTCTCAATAGTTTTTTGAATCTTGTCAGCAAGACCTCTGATTTTACTGAACTGTTGGATGATATTCTAACTGAACTCATTTCTTGAGGATGATATACAAGAACTCAAATTATCTAAAACT
This sequence comes from Pinus taeda, assembly GCA_000404065.3. NCBI lineage: Eukaryota > Viridiplantae > Streptophyta > Pinopsida > Pinales > Pinaceae > Pinus > Pinus taeda. The sequence goes on from APFE030658871.1 coordinate 31,346, forward strand.
ACCATAATTTCAGGGATAATAAAACAAGACCTCATCCTAAACAATGAGATTTCAGAAGAAATTTGGGGTGAAGAAGCATATTTATTAATAGGATGGTAGCTAGCTTGACTTTCCAACATCACTCTCTTCTTCTTGAGAAGTTTTTCAGCTTTAGAAATCAATATATGAGGGTTTGGGTTAGGGTTCTACCTGATGAACCTCATAGAAGCCAAATCTTCTTGGATAAGGATGATGCAACAAATCATTTCTAACAATCCAAAGAATGTTTACAATTCAACCTATGCTGTACATTTTAGACATGCAACTTCTTGGGATAATTTTAAATTTCAAATCCCCGACAACATCACCATTATGTTATCACTTTGTAAATCTCTTTAGGTTGAGGAAATGGCCATAGAGGTTACCACAAACTGATATGGGCTAGAAAATTGGCCTTTCTAGCTAGAGAGGGCTCCCTCTCTTTAGATTGTAAGATTTGAAAGCTTAATGCACAATCTATATAAAGACTACTTTTGGAATTGTGAAATTGAATATGTTGGGTTGAAGTGCCATTGATTCAAAAGGTGATAAAATGTGATCAACTATCCTTTAGTTCATTTACTTATGCAAGTAAACTGACATCTAATACAAGGGTTATAGGAATGAATTTGGACACAATGACATATTGTAGCATAGAGGGGAAAAGTTAAAAATAAAACAAATTCCTTTCTTAGCAATAAAAAAAAATTTTCATTCATAAGAAAGAGAGCTAGTTAGAACAAATAACAAGTATGAGCATATGGAATTTCATTTGCCACTGAGAAACATGAAGATATTTGAAATAAAGTAGCTTTACTAAATTCTAAATCAAGTAATCCATAATACTCATAAACACAAAGAGATATTATAATTTTTGAGACATAAACACAAAAAATCCAAGCATCATACCATGAGAATCCTTATAAATTGTATCGATAACCCTCAAGTCAAAAGTACTCTATCACGAATTGATCACAAGAAAAAACTCTGAAAACTACAACATACAATGTTTTGCCAACAACAACCATCTTTGTCTTCATTCATCATAATATATAGTAAAACATGGAGGAAAATCCTTTCAAGTTCACTACATCTTCGATCCTTCAAAGGATCGATCCAAAACTAGGGAAGAATAGTAAAATACTTTTTTTCCATGATTTTCATCCAAAAATAAAGCATAAAACACTCTTTTGTCTTCTTGAAAAAAGAAAAAACTTAATTAAATACAAATTACCTTTAAAAAGGTATTCTAATTGAAAAAAATAACTAAAATAGAAAAAAGTCTAAATGTTGCTTTTGTGTTTGAAAAAAAGCCTACGCAGTGCCCAAATATTCATGCTTCTAGAACTCACATGTGGAAAGCAGCTGGAGGGGTGAGCTAGAAACCAAATGTGCTCCATGTCAGCACCTTCAAATCCTGACATGTGGCTATCGTACTATGTACATGAAATGGTCAGACCATGGGCTGCATAGCGAGTGCACAATGCCTGCGTAGCAAAATTGCTACAATTTTTCAATGAATGCTATTCATTTCTTCTGAACATTGTCATGACATTATTATGTCAATCGTATCAACCTTAACATATTTACATACCCTAAAATTAAAATAAAACATGAGAATAAGAAAAAAACTTGATCGTTTTTCTTTTCGTCTTACTTGATAATTTGATGTTAGAAACCTCAATGCTAGGAGTTTTGGATTTGGGATCTAGAGTGATGAGGTCTTGTTGCTTCAAAGGTGGTGATAGAGAAAGTGATGTTTTGGATTTAGGATCAAACTTAGGAATTTTCATGAGTGGATGTATAACAACAACCCCCTCATACCTCTTCAACAATTTATGTACCTCCTATAAATCCTATCTCATAGTTCCCAGCTATGTATTCAGGACCAAATTCCTTACATACAATTTTCTACACTATATACTAACTGGTTGTGCCCACTTAAAAAAATGTTTACTCTTGTCAAGAGCTTTGGATGGCTCTTTGACCTCATCGTCACAGTTTTCTAAAATGTGCTAAATAGAATTCTTATACTCCTAGTTTGGTTGCCTGAATTGGTTGACCTAGTCTTTTCTTTCTTCTAACTCCTCTAGGCACCTCTGACACTCTTTCCATTGATTGAATGGCGGTGTACCAGGGGCTTTAGATATTTGTTGCATTTTTTGCACATACTTGAACTTTGATTTAAACACCTTTCCTGTTGGCTCATTAGATCACCCTACCACATTTCTAGCTTGTTCAACAAAGGTAACATGTTTCTTCTTCCCTTTGGAACTTGTTAAGGGTGACTTTGTCTTGTCCTTAGCTTATTTAATAGCCTGTTTTATGTCTCTATTCTTCTTCTCCAAAAATGTTATCCTCATATGATTTTTAAATAGTGCCTCTCTCATCTTTTATTTTAGGATCCTATTCCTTGTACTGTATAACACCTATTTCTAGTGGTGCTTTCTCTTCCTCAAAATCTCATTGTACCATTTCTGGTCCCTTGACCTCATCCAATTTTTCATCCACCTATGCATATGTCTTCTTATCTTTAGATATTTCTACAATTTCTTGAGGAGTTGTTGTTTCCTGGGTTTTCTTAACTCTAGACCTTGTTCTAGGTCTCATCACAAATTCATCTTGGACTGTTTCTTCAATTTCGACCTTAATTGTCGCTTGTTTAGCTGATTTTTCATATTTCTTTATTATTTTGTCTACCTTGTCATCCTTTATGCCTTGCAACTTATTTTTCTTGCTCAGCTTGCCTACAAATTTCTTGCTTAGCTTGACTCCTTCTTTATATTTTTCATTTCCATAACTGGATGAGTGCTCTCCTTCTTTGGATGTTCCTATTTATATTCTTCTTTATCTACCTCAATTGAAGGTGACCCAATTTGTGGCAAGAGGTTAATACTTGCAAGAAACTCAGACCAAGGCATTTTATTTCTTTCAAAAGCATGCTTAACCATGATTTTGATCAAAGAGACATGAAGAAAACTTGAAGCATGGTTATCCTTTTGAATTTGTACTTTAGTGGCCATTGCTTCTAGGCTCTTAAGCAAGAATTAAGGGAGGTTCATGCGCTCGCTTTTGGTGAAATGCCATAGTAACCTAAGATGATACTGGTATATTCTTCTAACCTACCTTCACAAGTGAAATACCTTTGGATGACCTTCATAAGGTCTATATACTAATCTTGGAGAAAAGTGCTAGGGATGGGGGAGGCAAACTTATCAAGATACTCTAGTTTGACAAACTCCTTATAGACCAAACTGTCTAACTCATCCCCTTTGAACCATTTCTCCCCTACTGTTGGGAGATTGGTCACATCAGCTATGAACTTTTCAGACAATATGATCTCCAGGTCACCTAGATTCACTCTGTTGTCTTTAAAATTTAGAGCAAATAAATTGGCTAGTTTGACATTATGACGTACTTTTCGAATCTTATGGCAGAAAGGAATGCACCATGTGTTCTCAAAAGGCACTCTAATGGAAAGGGATGAATTGAATAGACTCAAAGTACTGGGTTTGGTGCCAATGAGGTCAACTCCTTTTTTGCTAGCAGCAGGGGCCATCCTATCTCTACACCTAACTAATGGATTTTTTCCTTTGAGTTATGACTACGTGTATAGACCCAAAGGAATGAGAGAAAGCTCGTGTGACAATAGAATTCCACTTAGGAAATTGTAACAATTAGGTGGTGATATCACATATTATCTGATGAAATACAAGAAGGAGGCTTTACACATTTAAAAGGTATTAAAAAACAAATCTTTAGGAAGCATTCATCTTTTAGAATTTAGGCTTTAAGTAGTCAAACAATGCTCTTGGAGGTAAGACTGTGTTTTGTAACAAGACAAGGTGCACGTAGAACACATTTTTTAACAATGATAGACAAATTCTTAAGATTTGTGACAAGGAGAATTATCAATCAGAATTCACATGAAGGATTATTGTCTCCCTACCTTTGTGATTTATTTGTTTCAATTTGTACGTTGAAAACTAGCTTTAGATGACTTATTTCGTTGTACAAGAAGAATGTTATGCTATGCTCAAATGGTGTGCAACTTGTAAACATGTATTCAAGTCTTGAGCCTCTCTACATCTTTTGAGCTTTGCTGCGACCCTTTCTCTTAAAAGAAACCACTCATCTCATCCTCTACATGCCACCTGTGAGTAGTCTAAAAAAAAAATTGGCGACCGGCGTAATGATTTGAAATATTGGTGTTGATATAAGAAAGATGAATGTTTAACCCTCTTTTCTTATCAAACTTTAAATGCTTGAAAGACGTTCTTCAAATTGTAAGGTGGCATAGGATTTGGCTATGGTAGCTGTCATGCAGAAAGAGTTAATCTTGCGGAAAAAACCAACCTCCCTAGAAGCTTAAGGCTTTCTAGTGACAAACAAGACAATTAAGAACAATCCTTCTCTAAACAT
>APFE030658872.1:0-70027 GCA_000404065.3 Pinus taeda
CAAATATCTACAACAAAATAATGAAATAAAAAATTCAAAAACTTAAAAGTTAAAACATATTTAAATTCAAATTTCTAAATTCTAATGAGTGATGACTTGTCACTTACTTGGCATGAAGAGGGCCCTTTCCCTAATAGCATCATCAAAGCCAAATAGGCCAACACAATCCCAATAAGACTGTATCTCGCGATTGATTTTGCTACGAAGCTCAGGATCAGGTATCATCCTCTGAATACAGGTGTGGAGCCCTTCCATCACCTCGCCATCAAAATCAAAGTTGCATTTGTATGAAAATGCGGGGTTGAGGAAGAGTGTTGCTGCATGAATGAGTCGATGAAGCATCCATGTCCACCGACTATCGATCACATCCCATAACACCATCTGCCTATCAAGGCTAGCAGAACCCTTGTCTGCATAATAGGAACGAATGGCCTCCTTGGCCCTACCCATGCCCTCATACAAATAAGGCATTGCAGGCTTCTCTCCATCCACCAATCTAAGAACCTTTACTATAGGTTCGCTAACTGCACATGCTTCTTCTACTCCATGCCAAAATGTCTCAGAGTACACCATTTTTGCAATGGCTTTCCCATCAGGTCTCCTGTTGTATCTAGAATTACGCCAATCATCAGACACAAACGTTTGCTTCAACTCGAACTGACATCGAAGCAAAGACTGAAGAGTAATAAAGGTTGTGGCAAAATGTGTGATGGTAGGACACCGCAACTCCTTGTTTCTAGTGAACCTCCTCATAAGGCTAAGAACAAAAGCATGGTTATAAATAAACTTGGGGATGCTCCTAGCCATATCAACTGCCTCCTTGATGAAGGAGAGTTTCCCCATATCCTCAAGCAACAAATCGAGACAATGTGCTGCACATGGAGTCTAGAACAATGTGGGATGCCTCTCCATAAGCATTCTGCCGGCAGACACATAATTAGCTGCATTGTCTATTATGACTTGCACCACATTCTGCACACCAATCTCCCGAATGAACCCATCTAACAACTGACATATCATTGCTGCATCTTTGATATGTTCTGATGCATCCAATGATTTAATAAACATGGTACCTTTAGGACAATGTACCAAGAAATTTAGAAGGGTCCTACCCTTCCTATCTGTCCAACCATTAGACATCATTGTGCATCCAGTGACTTCCCATGTCTTTTTCAACTCCGCCAATCTAGAGTTGATGTCCTGTTTTTCAGCTTGAAGAATTGGCCCCCGCAACTCCTCATATGTGGCACTTTTGTACCCTGGGCCCACAACAGCAATAGCATCACACATTGGCTGCCAAAATGGATTGGTTTTTGTGATGCTGAGAGGTAAGTCGCTCCAAAAAATACACCTCCCCATGACTCTATCTGCTTCTTGCTTCTCCTTCTTTTTAACAAGCGATTTTATGCCAGGTTGTGCTCCAGCTTCTGTTCGTGGGACAAAAAATGATGACCTCGCACTCACACTAGGATTACCATGTGATGGTGTGTCAGTTGTGGAGCCCCTCCCACTAGGGCCACTAGGCCCAAATCCAATATCCTCAACACCAAAATCGGGAGAAGATATCCTGAAAGATCTACCTGCACGTTCAGCTTTGTTTCTTTCCGCCTCTTCCTTCTTTTTGTCCTTTTCTTCAATTGCCTCAAGAGCTTTTTGTATAAGCTCCAGACTAGAAACTGTACAAAGCCCAGCATCATGTCCAGGCAGTTTAGCGAGATGGTATTTCAGTCGTGTAATCCCACCTGTCATCTTGTCCCCACACAATTTGCATGTAAGATATGCACGATTTGTCCACCATCAGGGGTCCCATACTCCCAAAATGGGTCCAAGGCTTTCGGCATATTTGTATTTTGTAAATTTGTAGTGGGCTAACTCAAAAGGAAACCTATAGCACCAAAAAAAATTTGGAATTAGTAACTTAATAAATAATAAGTAATACGAAATTACAAAATTTAAATAACCACATCATTTTACAAAACAGTGTTAACTTTTTTTGCTACATTATTTGCAAATTTGCAATTTTGCAATGGGCATGAAAAAGAGCTGACTTAAAAGTTAAGAGGGCAGTGAGCTTGAGCCTTGTATCATGCAATAATTGCCACTTTAACGGTTAACGTGCCACATTTGTTTCAATGAGCACAAATCTGGGCTTAGTGAAAAGATAATTCAGGCAGTGAGAACTGTCTCCTGAAATTGGAAGTTTTGACTTTGAGATCGATAAAATGTCTAGTAGAAGATCATATATATTTTTTAAATCATATTGGGCCTGCATGTTAGCAGTAGGCCTTCTACCAACTAAAAAGAAAATGCTATCCATGTTCTTATTTTGAATATAAGTCATTTATTACCAATGAAGAAGTATTCTTCTTAATATGTGAACATTGGTTGCATGTCTCAGCAATTCAAAATGCATGGAACTGAGAAAATTGGATGAATGTCTTTTCAATTATTGTGTGGATCTATGGACTTTTGTAGACTTAACAAAGTCAGCTCTATTGGTTGTGCATCAGTTTGCATGAAAGTAGGCCTTCCAGCCACAAAAAATACTATCCTGTTCTTATTTTGGATACCAATCATTTATTAATTATTCCTAAAGAAAAAGTATTCTTCTTATTTCTTAATGTGTGAACTTTGGTTACATGTCTCAGCTATTCAAAATGCATGGAACTGAGAAAAGTGGAATTGACTCCATACTTTTCAAAAAGTTGGCTCAAAGATAGTGTGCAAATCAACAGTTAGTATGCTTGGCTTGTATGAGATTCTTGTTTCTCAAGAAGCAAGAGAAAGATAACTTCTGGTAGAATTCGGTCTATAGTGTTTTCCATCCTAAACTATGGATGGAGATCTTTTCAATATTATTACATGGTATGATCCATGGACTGAAAGAAAATTGAATATGGCATGAAACTAGTAAAAGACTTAGGGTCTTCGAGCCATTATCCATTTAAATGCAACTTGAATTTAAAGTGTTGGTGTTATATTCCATAAATCAACCACGTTTTAAATTTTGGGTTTGTGTTATTTAATATTTTTATTATTTTCCATATTCAACCATGGTCTAGGGACGAATTGAGATTTAGGGGAAGTCACCAGCAAAACAGAAGAAAAGATAATTGGGCAGTTTCAGTCGACAACATAGGGGAAGTCACCATAAAACTGTAAACATGTGTGCACACTGCACACCCATGTCTGTGTGAGTGGTGTAACTTTAAGAACATTCATTTTTTTTAAACAAATGATTGACACACACTGATTGTAACATCCATTTTGACAATTAAAATGATGGTTTATGAAACTGTCTGTGCATGTGACAGTGGTGATTCGGTGAAAGGTCTTTCATTATTATTTTTTTAAACAAATGATTCATATACATCGATTGTCACTATTATTGGCAACCAATCTTGGCAAAAGAACTCTTGAGAACTATGTTTTAACTTTTGCAAACCCTTGCAATTTGAAATGCAAAACAAAAACCAAGCAAGCTGCAAAATGATTGTAGAGAACTCGAGATTGTCTTACTGTTCTTGGCAAGAAATCTTCGTTGTTGGTGGCAAATTGGCAATAATGGCTTCAAACCCTCCTTGGCAGCGACCAGCCTCCTTCTCCAGCGCTTAGAAAACCAAAATGACTTGTAAAAAACCAAAAATCTAATTATATAGCCGCGCGGAATGATTAAACAGCAACCCGCGATATTTGTGGTCGTCTCGCGATATTTTCCGAAATATCGCCGAAATATCGTAAATCTCGCGATATTTTCAAACCCCGAAAATATCGCGATATTTGGTCGGCGATATTTTGGATCGCCGAAAATATCGCGATATTTACGAATATCGTCGATATTTCAGCGATATTATCAACACTGATCCAAATAGCTCACCTTGTGCCCCTAAAATTGTGCAACAGAATGAAAGTAATCTTATAAAATGTCCAGTTGTCGGTGAAAGATTCCAAGACAATTCTTCATATCAGAATGTGCCATCCACCTGTACCATTGCAGATCAAATCCATCATAATGGAAAAGCAGGGACAAATGACAATGAAAAGGAAGATCAAAAGCAAATTATACAAGAACTAATGCTGCTGGTAAAAAATATGGAGATCAATCAAACTAATTTCGCCAATGATGTGAGAACTTTATGCACCCACCTGGAAAAACGTAATAGAGAGATAGAAATCATGCAAAATCAGCATGCTAAGGAAATTGAGGCCATGAAGACTAATCATGACACACAAATTAGTTTTATGCAAAGCAAGTTATCAGGCTTAGAGGAAAATATGACGACCATGAAAGCTAATCATGACAGGGAAATTATTTCTATGCAAAACAAGTTATTAACTATGAATGAAGAAATGACTATTATGACGTTCGATCATAATAATCAGTTGGCTACCATGCAAGCAAATCATAAGGAAGAGATAAACTCTATGTAGCATTGTTTGTTAACCATAAAGGAAAAGAACGATAAAGTAATAAAAGATATGGAAGAAGACCATGCCAAGGAAATCAGTGCTATGAAGGTTGAACACTCTAGTCAGATAGATGCCATTAAAATACAGGTTAAGAAATTTCAACAATGGTTAGAGGATGAAAGAAACCAGGGAACGTCAATAGATCGGGAGTCTCCTTATCTGTTACAGCAAGCTCCATCTTATTATGAGGTCCTTTGTTCCAGTGAAAAGTAGATAATTGAAGGTGACCTGGATAAAAGGGAAATTAATAATCAGGTTGATGCTCGCACAGTTAATCCACCACTCATTGAAGATCAAGTTATAACTCATGGCACTTGTGAGATTGGTCCATCATCCTTGACAGGGCAGATGCAGGAGGAAGAAAGACATGTTACGCACATCTTACATACTTCATCTGAGAGCTTTGAAGCAGAAGGTTCCACATCATCAGTGATACAGCCTGCCACGAAGAGTAAGCGCAAAAGAAAGAGAGTGAGAAGAAGATTTGATGCATCAGACGACGGCAAGAAACTTGATTTTCGGATAGGAGAAAGTCCTACTGTATGCAGAATTGGACATGGCACATCTGAGAAGCAGCTGACAGATTTGCCTAAAAGCAGGGAAATGCTCGGTATACACTATATTGAACACATCTAATGCCATGGGGCATCCTCTATATTTCTAACCCTACTCCTTGTTTTTTCAGCATTTTCATTTCTGTTTTAGGATTAGATTTACTTTTCATGTTACTAGATAGTTAATAAATGAAGAGCTTATATATTTCCTGTGCTTAATGTTATATGATGATTTTTGGATGGACGCTACTTATGTTTTGTTGTGTGTTGCGTAGATGAGGATTCTGGATTCTCACATTCCTACAGTGCAGCAACGTGTCCCCAAGTAGAGCCAGTTTTTGACCACTACGTGTCAACTACCCATAGCAGTACACCCCCTTTTTTCGCAAAAGGGATAGCGCTTGATTGATATGTCCGTGCCATTCAACTGTTGTCATCAACCTGATCATGTTATGTTGTAAACCTAGTCTGCATGTGTAAATTTTAAATAATCTTAGCAGATATGAGTCATGTATGTAAATTGCCTAGGTGGACCTAATTTTCTTGAGGGTTAGAAAATGTTTTAATCCCCTCATAAGTCCTAAGTCCTAGGTCCTAGGTGATTTTTCCAAAGGCTAAGTTTCGAGGAACCAAAAATAAAAATAAAATAATTAAAATAATTAAAAAATTAAAAAATTAAAAATAAAATAAAAAAAAAATATTTTTTTTTTTGAAAAATAAATAAATAATAATAAGTCAAAGTTTTGAGTAAATAAATGCAAGATTTTAAATTTTTAATATATTAAAATGCATTTAAAAATTCGACAGATGAAATTAAAAGGGATTCTGATCCTCATCGACGGTCGAAATCATTTTGACATGGATCACTCGAACTAGCTATTGGGAATTTTTCCTTTAAATAGGGTGTTAGGGGTCATTTGAGATTAGATTGGATTTGAAAGTCTGGTGCTAAAGAAATCTCTCTTGTAGTCATTTTTTGTGCAATAAGAAAGACTTTAGGGTTAAAAATCTTGTTGGTGTTACTCTTCTAGAAGTGCTGTAAGATGATTTATTTTTCTGCATAATTTTATTTTCAGCCATTGATTATAGCTTGATGAAGATTGATTTAGGCACAGGTATCTTGTTTGATCTCTGGGGTTTGAATGATAGTTTAGATTCTGAAATATAATGGTAGGTATCTCCATTTGATCTGAATTTCGCTATTGTTTTCTCCCTCTATGTTAATGGTTGATTTTAAGCTGTGCATGAAATCTTAGTTTTGAGTTACCGGGTGTTAGGGGAAGTTCTCGGCTAAACTAGCCAACTCTCGGATTGTGTTTCATGAAAGAGCCCAGCCAGTTTTTGATCCTGATCTTATCATTTGAAATTTATTATGAATGCATGAAGGGTTTTCTGAAGTATCTCACATTAAAATTAAATTTTGATAATATTACTGTGATTATTGACAAATCTAGCTGCTTAAGAGTCGAAAATCTGTAAACACTGTAATTATTTAGCTGATTTAGGGTTTTCAGTTTTGTTTCCTGCACATATTATTTTTAGGTGTTCTGTTTTTTGCCATTGCAGGTTGCAGATACAGGCTTTGAAAAATTTTCAGGTTTTCCATCAGGCAATTTGGAGCAAGAAAGATTTAAAATTTTGATCAAGTTTCTGGACTGTGGGTTTGCAAATTGCGTTTTCATTTTTCACTGTTGCCTGGGGTTTTACTGCTGCAGAAAAATTTTGAATTTTTTTTTAAAGGGATCACAGTTTTTTGCCGCTGCCATACCCTCTGCCATTTCTCTCTTTCCATGCATCCTCAGCCATCACACAAATAGTTGCTCCATCCACACACCTGTAAAGGGTCTCCACACATTTCTTCTGCCCCACGCAATTCCCTTGGTTCCCACGCTGTTGTCCAAAGCCAAATTCATGGTCACTTTTTCTCTGCTCCATGCATAACCCATTGAATTGCCATATGCTTAATCCACACCTACGTATTTTTCTCTGCCTTCTGGTCCCTCCATCTGCGCAGTACTCTCCAGCGTCTTCTCTATAGCAGCATAAATCCCAACTCTTTCTCCATCTACGAAAATTCCCATTACGTCCTCCATTTCCTGTGTCCAAACCTGCGTGATTTCTATTGCCTGCAAACAAAAATTGAAACATCTCCCTCCTCACGCAGCTATTTCCCCATCAAATTCTTCTATATCTCTCATATCCCTCTGCCTACGTATTCCATTGATTTTCCGCTGCACCCTTCTGCCATCCTCACAGCCCACGTTCCACACAGTCTTTTGCTGAGTTTAGCTCTTCCTCGCTGCCACAAACTGCTAAAGGCAGTGTTTGCTTCCTCCATGTGAGCCCCATCCTCGTCTCCATTTGAGCTGCCTTCCATCAGCGCATCCTCCGTTCAAGGTTCTTCTGCAACCGTCAAGCTTCCTGTACATCTGCAACAGCAAAAAAAACAAAACAAAACAAAAATCGATTTTGGGTAAGTCGTATGAGTTCAGGTTAGCGTATTATTTTTATGTGTGAATATATAAAAGTTTGAAAGAAAAAAAGAAAATCGATTTTCATTTTTTTAAGATTAAGCATTAGCTTTAGTTTATTTCTTTTGGACCTTGATCTTAAAAGTATTTTAGTTAGGATATGTTTCCCCTTTTTTTAAATGAAGTATGTAAATCTTTAAAAAAAATAAAAAGAAAATCAATTTTTTTAGGTTTTGAATTGTAATTAGTTAGCTTCATGTTTCGTTAAGTGTTAGTTTAATTTTTAGATTTTATAAATTTTACCCTTTTGCATATATTAGATCATATTTTATAGTCTTCAGGTATATTATAGTTTAATTTTGTTTTAGTTTGATTTTAAAAATAATATCAAAAACATCATAAAAATAAAAAGTCTCAAAAAGCATAAAAAGGTCCTTTAGTTTAGTTTAGTTTTGTGATTCTAACTTTTTATTTATTTGTAGTTTTGTTTTATTTAAAAATCATAAAATTAAAAAATTAAAAAAAGGCATAAATTTTTTTCTCTAGTTTTCTTTTATTTAGTTTTAGAACTAAATTTTAGATTTAGATTAGTTAAATATTTGATTTTTTTTAGCTCTAGCTTATTTTCTTTTTCATTTAGTTCAGTTTAATGTTAATAATTTTAAGTTTCATTTTAATCTTTGCTTAGTTTTGTTTTGTTTTATAAGAAAAAAATGATAAAAAAAAATATAAAAATTAAAAAATATTTTGAAAAAACTTAACTAAAAATTGAAAATTCATTTTTGGAGTCTCTTGTGATATTTATGTTCCATTTCTCTATAGTGAAATGTGCTTAAATGTTTATTTAAAGTTGGCGATATAAAAGTGGTAACTGGTTGGCATTTAAATTTTATGATCATTTAAAGCATTTAATTTTTCTTGAAGTTTAATTGATGGATCATTGATAAAGCATTGTGCGTTTATTGAATAGCTTGTATCGCTTGGGATTTTTGATGATAAATGATTGTTAATCATGGAATTATAAAGTTCATATTTCTGCAGCTTTTGATAAACAATTATTTAATCATTAACTCCATAAGACACTGGTACTTTAATTTCCAAAAATCAATCAGGTGCTAAATCGCCTTGTTGTGTTTCCCAACCCAACTGGTCCACAGTTGGTCTTCATTCATCCCATAGGGTTTACCCCCCGTAGCCTCGGGAGACGGCTTAAACGGAGAGATCGGGGATCAGGGTGACAGCCCTCGGTTTGAGCGTTGTCGTGACAATTTGTGCGACAACAAGCCCAAGACCAAGTCAGCCTAAAGGAGGGCTATTTGTCCCTCAAGAAATGCTATATAAAGGAGTTGTAATTCAAATCATTTGGATGCTCATCTGAAGCAAGTTCGATTTGCAATAGCGAAGGAGAAGAGTAGTTGGGAGGACAAATAAGAGAAGATGAAGTCAAAATTTTCCAAAGAAGTCTTTCTCTCTTGTCTCGCTAGGGGTTTGTGAAGTTGCTAGTTGCAGGAGGTCGAGTTTATGTTTTAGTTGCAGGGTGGCCGAAATTGCAGAGCTGAAAATCTATTGCAGGGGTTGAAGTTGCAGTAGCAATGTAGCAGTATCGAAGTTCTGGAAGTTGTCTCAAGGAAGATCTTGCTGGGAACTAGCTTGGGGCTTGGAGGGTTTGTGGGCTTGGGTCTTTGGATCTTGGAAGTCTCTTTTTTAAGCAGATTTTGAAGAAGAAGAGAAGCATTTTTCTGGGTTTTCCCCCTGGAGGGGTTTTTCCCTGGCTTGGAGCCTATATCTTGTGTACTCTGTCTCTGTGATCTTCATTGTATTTGGTAATTGGTTGTTGAACAAATTTAAAGAAGTAATAAAAGATCATCTAACATCACAAGTCATTATCAAGATAAGGAAATTAAGTTATAATCATCAAGTCTCCATATTTTCCAACACTAAGTTACCCCATAATCCATGTCAAAATGCCCAAATACAAACAAGCATAAGCACTCGATTACAAAATGAATAAAGTACCTTTTGATATGAAGCCCACCTTCCAACACGTGCTCTTGGCAAATGGGTGAGAAAACATGACTGATGCAGGTGGCAGAGACATAAATGGCATATCGTCATCGGTTACTAGTGGCTCTCAGGGGCTACTGGTTGCCGCTTGGAAGAGATGAATAGGAGAAAAGTTTCTCCTAGGGGTCAACCACTTTTGGTAGGTAACGAGATGAAGGTCCAAGTCAAGGGTGGAAATGGTCAAATTCACTCAAAGTAAAAGGCAAGTCATTAAACAAAAAGAAAAAAAGGGCATCTTAATCGAGCAAAAGGACCATGTTGAACTAGTCAAAAGAGACATTGAACCTTGTAGAGCAAGATGTGGAGGGTTTGAAGGCAAATTAAGAAAATGCTAAACCTCATCTGGCTATTGGAAGATTGCTTCAAGTCATTTCAACATTAAATTACCCATTTCTACCTCAAATGAAGTCAAATCATGCCTATTTCGAAGCATTACAAGCCTCTCTTGAGCTAGCTGTTTGGATTTTGTACCAAATTGATCCCCTTTTGTGGGAAGATTTCATTGTAAAAAAGTATTTCTCATCATAGAAGCTTAGTCTTCAGGTTGTGGATGAGAATTCTTCACATTATTTTGAGGGAGGGTTTCAAAGTAGCTATTAGAAGCAAAAATTATGTAAGGCTAGCCTCTCACCTCATTTGTGTGCTGTGAAATAATGTGAGATCATTCCAAAATAAGATATTCGCTCGATGCAAACAAATTGCTTTGTGGATTGGTTTTTATATTCCCTTTCTTCTTGGCTTTGGTTAGATATTGTGCTTTCATAAGATATTTTGCAGGTTTTTCCAAGTTACACTATTGGATCGATCCATTGAGGGGCTACATGATCACATGGAAGAGAAAGGTTAGGTTGCTAGGCCTCACCTTCTCTTTGTTGGACTAGGGTTATTAAAATATGATTTTTAGACTAGTCCTTATTGATGGTTTCTCCTTGTTGATGAGAGTAGTTCAGGCAAGTATTTCCACATAGGCCTAAATGTCTAGGAGTTTGGAAGTCGCCTAATTGATCCTTAACCTTAACAATTACATTAATTTTTAAACTTCTACTTTTATAAGATAAAGCGAAATAATCTGATGAAGGGAACACTTGTGTGCTGTCGATTATTGCTAATGAAACAACAATTTTTGAAGGGAAGAAATCTTGTGTGCATGTGATAAAGATTGGTATTTTAATTTGCTTCCATTGTTATCTATTTTTATGTGTTAAATTCTTTGTTGTGTATTTTATTTAGTAGATTTGCATCTTCTAGGAAATAATTAACCAAGTTGTTGGGGTTAAGGAAAATTAACATGGTATTGAAGTGCAACCTCTAAGAAACTAATCTCTAAGAATTACACAATTGAAGTATAGGAGTCACATAAAGTTCAGATTGTACATAGTTGGGCTAGTGGTAGTTACGATTGTATGAGGCAATAAGAAAAAAAGGCGTACACATTCGTATGAGCTACCATATAGGTGATGCGGAGGGGGCCAAATAAAAAAAAAATGAAAGGTAATGAAATAGGTAAAATTTAAAAGTTCTGCGATCGTTGAGATAAAGCATGAGTAGAGACAGGCAACAGACAATCCAATACACACAAATAATAAAAAGAAGTGGGCCATAACCACAATAACCCGCAGGTTGGTAAATCTGTCAAACATTGGGCATACAACAAGAAGAGAGTCGTCATTGGAAGAAAGGGAAGAAAGTAAAACCCAACAACCAAATAGTGTCTGATAGCCAAGGGACATTGCAACAGCAAATGGGGCGATCCAGCCATAGGGGATTTGACATGCAACCATGAAAGAAAGGTAGAATTGCCACAACTAGTAGACCCATAAGCTGTTAGATGCATAAGGGGGGGGGTAGAAAAGAGGCCTTTGGAAGGGGTTGAAAATGGTAGGTTGTCTAGTTAAGCCCCCATTACAACCGCCATAAGTGGAAGGTTGATCTGTCGTGGACATCCGTAGAAACAATGAATTGATGGTCACAGAGTTAGAACATTGAGATAGGCCAAGTGTTAATGTACGATGTAAGGAAAAGCAACCACAAGCCAACGTATAGGGCAAGGTACTATTTGATGGCAAACCTCAAGGAATGCCTCAAAGTGGCTCTATGATCAAGAAACCATGCTCTAGGTGCCCTATGTCACCCTCTCAAGGGCTATATGGGTGACATGGCATCATATCTCTCTGGTGTTGGTGCTCCAAGTGTGAGTATAAGTCCTCCCTTGTCATCCTGGGGATTACCCTGATCATTTGGACTTTGGATCAAGTAATGCCAATCAAACAGTGTCAGGGCTAGCCTAGGGGTGTCCTACGTCCGTTGGGTATAACATCATGTAAATCCATCACCAAACAAGATGAGGTCATGATTGCAACCATCAATTGGAATAAGCTCAAGCACATAATTGCAATATGGTTAAAGTACGTTGCAAATGATGACCCACCTTCCTTCAAGAGAAATTTCGGATAGTGAGAGATGTTTGACCAATGCAAATGGCAAAGGATCATGGCATATCATCATGTACTAAGAAATGTAGGGTTGTTGGATGGTTATCCATCTAAAGAAAGAGAAAAAAATTCTCCTATGGGGTTACCCACTTTTGGTGTGTAACAATACCCATCTTTAGTTTTTATATGGGGTTATCTCTTTCTATTCAATTTCCCTTTTATATGTATTCCTTTTGTCAGTTAGAACTATTACCCACCACTAGTTGGTGACCCCTATAGGAGAAATTTTCTCCCAGATTCGTCTTCAGCGTGCAGCCACCAACCCCTTGTAGCCACCAGATAGCTTAATGTGCCACCATTCTTTGCCACCTAAACCATCCATTATGTGTCCTCACCCATCTGTTATGATCGTATGTTTGAAGGTGGGCCTTCCAACCCTGAAGGTATGGCTTTTCGTTACATAACTCGGTATCTAAATGAAGGCTTTTGTGAGTAGAATTGTTTAGATATTTGTCTTCCGGATATATTACATAAAAGCATTGGTTGTCGACGCGTTTTGAGCCAACCAATGTGGTTCATCATCAAGACGAAAAGATGAAGAGAAAATTTGATCCAATAGGGGTAAAGAAGGAGAGAGTATTCTAAAAGGTCAAAAGTCAAAGAAATTAGTTGTTAGACCTAAAAAATAACAAAAATAACAAAAAAATTAAAAGTCATAACAAATGCAAAAAACAAAGGCCAAATAGTAAATAAAAATAATAATAAAAATTCTAAATATCCATATAAGTATTTTAATTAATTAATAACTTTTATAATAGTAAATATAAAAATAGAAATGCCAGGATCCTGGGGTTTGGTACGGGAAACCTCCCGTCCAAGTATCTAGGAATGCCCCTATCTAAGAATTCCCTAAAGACTTCCTGTTGGTAGCTGATCCTACAGAAGCTCCAAGATAGCTAAGCAACTGGGCTTTCAGATTCCTCAACTTAGCAGGCAGGACAATTCTTCTTAAAGCAGTGCTTCAGTCAATACCTATCTATCAACTATTTGGTATGGCAACCCCTAAAGGGGTGTGCTCCAAAATGATGGACATTTTTAAAAAACTTCTGCGGGGAGGGGCTCAACAGGGCAGAAAATGGCCTTTGGTATCCTGGTAGGGCCTGGTGAAGAAGAAAATGGAAGGAGGGTTAGGCCTCAAAGACCCTTATACTTTAAATCAAGTAATGGGCACAAAATTATAGTGGAGATGGATAGGAGGTGGGAGGGATCTCCGAAAGAAAATATGGACAAGAAAATACAACATGCCGGAGAGAACTAAGGATATTCTATGATATAGAGACCCTCCCAAAGGATCGACAATGTGGAACCCGGCAAGCCCAAAACAAGAACCTCATCAACCAACATGCTTTCTGAGAAATCCGCAATGGCAAGACAAGAAGATTTTGGCATGACTCTTGGCAACAAAGAGAACGACTAATAAAAAGGAAAGACCTTAGGGACATATATATATATATATATATATATATACACACCAAAGATAGGGATATGCACTTGGTAGAGTAGTTCTGGAAAGTAGAACAAGGAGTGGGAGGCTGGAGATGATGGAAAAAGAAGGACGATTGGTGCCAGGCCATTGAGACCAGACAATGGACAGAGCTAGACAAAGAACTGAGATTGAGACAATTAACGGTTCGAAACGACCTTGATATCTTGAGATGGGGACATACTACAAAAGGAACCTTCACCATAAAAGAAGCATTTGACCTTCAAGCAGAACAAGTCCAGGACAAACAAAGCATAATATGGAAAAAAATATGGAAGGGAGGATGGTGGCCAAAGGTAACCCACTTCTTATGGTTAGTTTTTAAAGGATGGATCCTAACCTGGGACCAACTACAGAAAAAAGGTTTTCAGGGACCCTCCTTCTACTAGCTTTGTCACTAGCATAGGGAAGATCTAGAGCATATGCTCAATACATGCCCGTTTGTAGAACAAAAATGGAGGCAAATGCGAGTTTTTGAAAGAATGGATCGATATCCCCACAATATCAAGGAAACAATTATACTCTGGAGAAGCCATATCTTCTCCAGCCCATTGTTAAATCAAGCTTGGGGACTGGCCTTAGGGTTAAATTTATGGGCCATTTGGAAGGAGCAAAATCGTAGGGTCTTTAAGAATCAATCCTCAACTGAAGAGTAGGTCTAGGAAGGAATAATCCAGAACATCAGGGAAATGATTTTAGCAGAACAATGGCACCAAAAAGATTGGAAGGTACCCCCTCAGGAAGGTAGAATTATGCAAAAGCTCAACTTATCGTCGGAAACGATAGCCCCCATTGCTCAGAAAAAAAAGTTGGGTAGGAATGATATCGCTAGCACATTTTACCACCTCGGGGGAGGGATTCATAAAACTCAATTTTGATGGGGCTTCAAAAGGTAATCCAGGACTGGCAGGCCTAGGTGGCCTCTTTCGAGATGCCCATGCCAACACCTGGCTAATATATGCTGACTACTCTGAGATAGCAAGTAATAATGAAGCAAAATTTGCTGCAGCCAGGCAAGGACTTCAAATAGTTGTTCGAATGGGGTACTGAAACCTTGTGGTAGAAAGTGACTCAAGTCGGGTCACAAACACTCTGACAAAGCTGAACAATGGAACCAGATGGGACAAGCTCAACCAAAGTTGGAGGACAGCTAGACTTCTCCAAGAGATTGGTGAACTAATACAAAAGTTTGATTATGTTATGGTCATACATGTCAGGAGAGAAGGGAATAAAGGGGGAGACTTCCTAGCTAACTTGGGATGTAATCATCAAAATGGCCCGATGGAAAAAATTTGGCCAATCCAACCCTGGTATGATAGGTATAGAACCCTGACGGAAATCTTGGAACAAGATCATAGGCAAAGCTAGCAACATGGCCTCACAGTAGACCAAGACCCCGATCAGGGTGTGAGCTAGTTGTTGGGACAGTAGTCGGGGATTAATGAAGAGTACCCTTGAGTACTGTACCACTACCCTCCACATGCTCGAGGCGATGGCCCTTGGCATGATTACATGCAAGGGAGGTGGGAAAGGTGGCAGCGAAGGTGGTGAAGGAGTAGGTCTTAAAAGAGGAAAGGGTAGAAAAGTGGGTGTTGTTGTTGTGTTTGTGCGAGGATGGGGGAGTTGGAGCATTGGAAGGGTCTGGTGACGTCATTCTCAGCCTCAAGCTCGTAGACAGCCAACAAGTTTCCACGGGTATGTTTTCATGCTCATCTCTTCCATTACAATGTTGACCTGGTTGGGTTTGTGCTAGTGGGAGTGGGGGAAAATTAGGAATGTTTATTGGGAAGTTGAGACTTGCTGGTGGAATTGGGGGTGGTGCCTAGTTGTGTTGACTCAGTTCTGTGTCTATGTTCTGCCACTGCTGAGCATTTATTCAATCTCCCTTTGTTTCGAAGTTATGTTGTCTCGCATGGGGATCCTGGGAACTGTGGGCCGAGGGCTGAGCGGCGATGTCGAGAGGGGTCCTGCGGGTAGAGGTTGTAAGCCAGGTGCTAAGGGGAGTGATGTTATTGCCTAGGAGCAGTGCCCTGCTATCGATGCCAATGCAACTGCTAGGAAATAGATAGAAACTATTGCGGAAAGGGAATTGCTAGGACTCTCAGGTGGGAAGACGAGCAAGAGGGGAAAGGGTTTGCAAATCATGGTTGGCCTAACGCTAGTAAGTGACAAAGCTCACTAGCTTGGTCTTGGCGAGGGGAAGATAACCTGGCTGCGGTCGCGAGGAGATGGGTGTGGCGATGAGGGTGCATTGCTGGTGGCTGGAGGTCAGCCCCTCCTGAGGAATGGACCTCCAACCACGAAGGCCCTAGTATTGATACCAAAGGGAAAGGGGAGGAGCAAGGTGGGATAATTAGCATTGGTAATTCAACTCAGGGATGAGAGCATTGCCATATCATATTTAATTGTTTTTGGTTAACAAATTGCGGCTCTGAACCGGTCTTGGGCATCTCCACATGGCTCGACCTGTGAAAAGCCGTAGACGTGGCAGACGGGCCCAAGTGCCTAGAAATGAAAAGGAACCAAGCACGTGTGAGCCTCGCAGGGGGAGAAAATCGATGGAAAATCTTATCAGTGAAGCTGTCGAGGCATATTGTGAGGGCACTGATGAAGGCATTCGGAAAATTTTAGAGGAATGGGAAGAGGAAGTTAAGCAGGGCAGCGAGACAGAGGACATGGATGACTGGAGGACCCTAGTCTTAGACCCAGGTACCACTAGAGGCAGGATAATGCAATTTAAGCAGACCTTATACCTTTATTGGCTGATGACAAGCCTTCTGGGCAAGGCAATGGAGCAGATCTCGGTGGGCATGGTCGTTTCTATCCAAGGAATGCCGAGCTACAAACAAGAATTCCAGAAAATTCAGTTTCAACTCCACAAGCAGGATATCAGGCTGGGTAGAATTGAGAGACATATCCCATGTATCTTGGAACTGTCTGAGATGCTTGGATCAAACGTCAAAGACCTTGCGCCAGTTGAATCGGCCTCAGAGGAAAAGAATGACTAGATAATCTCCCTTGTTTAATTTTGTTCTCTATGTGGATAGCTTTTACTTTTCGTTATGCAAGAATATGTATAGGTAGAAATCTAGAGTATGGTCATGAAACAGAGACATATATAGCTTGGATAGAAAGGTTGAAACTTTTCTGTTTTTGGATGGCATACAATGCGGATAGGTGGCCAACAAACTTGGTTTCCCAATGGGCAAGTTGAGGCCACCTAGCTAATCTATGTGGTGTAAATTTGCTTATAAATGAATGGAAAAAAAGAGGACCTGCCAAGCTTAGCAAAAAAAATATATATATAAAATAGAAAGAAAGAACAATCCAATAAAAATTCAATATTAATGAAAACAAGAAATAAGGGTCAAATAATTCTTAAATAATAATAAATATTAGAAATATATACAAATATTCATATGACTATTATATAATTATAAATATTATGAGTATATAAAGATTTTAAATAATTATTATAATTATATAATAATTTAGAAAATATAAAAATAAAAATAAAAAATAAAGAAAAGAAGGGTCAAAAATAAAAATAAATATAAATGTTATGTAAGCAAAATGGGCAAAAAGAACCAAGATATAAAATTATTATTAATAAATAAATATGTTAATAATAAATAAATAACTAAATCTTAAATTAAAGAAAAATAAGTAATTGGGTGTTTATGCTTGCTTTTCTTGGGCACATTTGGACATGGATTAGTGAGTGGATTCGGCGGAAAGAATGGGCTTGGATTGTACTCTTACTCCCTAGTCCCAACCTAGTGGTTAATCTTGTATCTTAGTCCCATGGATTTCTTCTATTAACTACTAGCTTTAGGAGTGGCACTACATGTGAAACCCTAATTTTTGTTGCGTGGTCCTGCTTCCCAACACCATACATATTGTTTCCTCTTTGCTCATTATAACCCATTTTCACACTTTCCCATCTAGGTCCCACATGTGTCCATTAGGTCCAAAAAAAGTTAGCCTCCTCCTTCCCTTCTCCATACTTTGGGTCGAGCCTAGAACTATGCCCCAAAGGTCGATGCAACTAAAAAGAAAATTAAAAGCATAATTTGGCCACTTACAATAGGAAAGTACCATAAAACGCAAAAGATGGTAGGGACATAAAACTTTAGCACATGGGCAAAAGCCAAACTTGAGCTCTGTTGACCACTATGTGTCAACTACCCATAGCAGTACACCCCCTTTTTCGCAAAAGGGAGAGCGCTTGATCGACATGTCCGTGCCATTCAACAGTCGTCGTCGAACTGATCATGTTAGGTTGTAAACCCAATCTGCATGTGTAAATTGTAAATAATCTTAGCAGAGTTGAGTTATGTATGTAAATTGCTTAGGTGGACCTATTTTTTTGGTGATAATTTATGTTCTAGAAGGTTTTTTGTCTCACCGATCCATGATCGACAGAGTTTTCCTTCAGCCTAACCCCAAAGCCGGAATGAATTTTGTCATTAGAATCTTAGGGGAATCCTAGTGCGTTGATCTGCTAGATTATATTTGGTCGTAGAATTGGGTGGTCTATGAGGGTCTATGTCAAATGGGTTTTCTCCCTTGAGATGTAAAATTGCAAAAGTCATGATATAAAGTGTCTTGAGGGTTAGAAAATGTTTTAATCCCCTCATAAGTCCTAAATCCTAGGTCTTAGGTGATTTTTCCAAAGGCTAAGTTCGAGGATCCAAAAAATAAAAGTTAAAAAATTAAAGAAATAAAAAATAATATAAAATTTAAAAATAATTAAAAAAATAATAATAAATTAAAAAATTAAAAAAATAAAATAAAATAATAATAAGTCAAATTTTGAGAAAATAAATGCAAAGTTTTAATTTTTTAATATATTAAAATGCATTTAAAAATTCAATGGATGTGATTTAAAGGGATTTTGATCCTTATCGACAGTCGAGATCATTTTGACATGGATCACTTGAACTAGCTGTTGGGAATTTTTCCTTTAAATAGGGTGTTAGGGGTCATTTGAGATCAGATTTGATCTGAGAGTCTGGTGCTAAAGAAAGATCTCTTGTAGTCATTTTTGTGCAATAAAGAAAGACTTTGGGGTTAAAAATCTTGATGGTGTTACTCTTCTGGAAATGTTGTAAGATCTTTTATTTTTCTGCATAATTTTATTTTCAGTCATTGATAATAGCTTGATGAAGATTGATTTAGGCACGGGTATCTTGTCTGATCTCTGGGGTTTGAATGATAGTTTAGATTCTGAAAGATAATGGCAGTTATCTCCATTTGATCTGGATTTCACTGTTATTTCCTCCCTCTATGTTAATGGTTGATTTTAAGCTGTGCAGGAAATCTTAGTTTTGAGTTTACCTGGCGTTAGGGGAAGTTCTCGGCTGAACCAGCCAACTCCCGAATTGCATTTTCTGAAAAACCCCAGCTAGTTTTCATCCCGGGCTTATTATTAAAATTTTAGTTGTAGATGCATGAAGGGTTTTTTGAAGTACCTCACATTAAATTTAAAATTCTGAAAATATTTCTGTGGCAATGGCAAATCTGGCTATTTAGAGCCTTTGAGCTGTAATTACTGTAATTATTTAGTTGGTTCTTAGGGTTTTTTAGGGTTTCATTTATTTTTTGCATTCTATTTCTGGGTGTTCGGTTTTTGCAGGTTACAGGTATAGACTTTGAAAAATTTTCAGGGTTTTCAATCAGGGAAATTTGAAGCAGGAAGGGTTTAAAGATTTCAATTTCTCTGCTGCTCAAGAATTTTTATCTTCTGAGAGAAAATTTCAATATTTTTTTATGCTGTCTCCCTATCTGCGGCATCTCCACACGCAGCCCCTTCCTTTTTTCATTCTATTCCCACAACAATTCAACTCCACGCGATTTTGGCTCTCCTTACCTCTACATTGCCGCAATTAAGTTCTCACGCACAGGCCTGCAAACCAAACAAGCATTCGATTTCTTCTTATTATCCGTGGCATCCATTATCTCTTATCCACTGGCCATCCTCACGCTGGAGCTTCCCACGCTCAACTATTCTCCCCACGCAACTCCAGCTCTCCCCATGGCTCCTTATTGCGCTCATTTCTCTATTCGCCCTTCATCTTATCCGCAGCAAACTCCTAAACCTGCAAAACCACAGTCAAATCCACCTGCATACATGCGTTCTCCTTCCCACGCTGTAATCTGCAAGGAAAATCTAACCTTTTTTCTTTTTCTTTTTTTTCTTTTTTTCTTTACGTTGCCTCCTCCCACGCAGCAAAACCTCTTCCTATTTTCTTCACGCAGCACCAGTTTCAGATCCGTAGCCCCTTGCGCAAGCTCAAAGTTCTGTCCGTCGTTAACCATTCTACAAACGCTGCTACTTCAGTCGGCCATCAACCTATAGTCTCAAACAAAACAATTCGATTTTTTTGTGATAAGTGATACGTACGGTAAATATGTTGGTCTGAGTTTTATTTTTTAGATTTAAATTTTTATTTTTGTTATACAACATATGTTAGTAAATATTTTGGTCTAAGTTTTATTTTTTAGATTTAATTTTTTTTTTTGTTATATAACAGATGTTAGTTCTTTTTAGTTTAGCGTAGGTAGTATTTTAGGTTTAGTTTTCCTATTTTTTTAGTTTCATTTTTAGTTTAGATGCTTTGGTTTATTTTGATATAATAAAGAAATAAAAAATAAAGTTTAGTTTGTTTTTGTTTTGTTTATTTAGATTATATGTATATTTAACTTAGGACTTTATATGAAAAATAAAAGATTTCATAAAAACAAAAAACAAAAAAGTTAAAAAAGGATTAGTCTTTAGGTTATTTTTAATTTAGGTTTAAGTTTAGTTTTAGATTTTAGAATTAAATTGTTAGTTTTAGATTTTAGTTTTATTTTTATTTTTAAATTTTGAATCTTTATAAAAAATATCAAAATCATTTTTTTGTTTTAAATTAGATTTTATTTGGATGGTAAGTTTTATTTCATTTTAAATTAAAAAATTTTAAATCATTAAAAAATAATCATAATTTTTTTTTAATGGTCATATGTTTTTGATTTTTTAGATTTATTTATTTTAGGATTTAATAATTTTAAGTTCATTCATTTAGTTTAGTTTAGTTAGTTTAGTTTTGAATATTTTTAAGTCATTTTTTTTAGTTTATTAGGATTTAGTTTTGTTTATTTTTAGAAAAATAAACAAATTAAAAATTTAAAAAATATAAAAATTAAAATTTTTTGAAAAGCTTAACTAAAAAATTGAAAATTCATTTTTTGGTGTCTTTAGTGGTATCTATGTTCCACTTTTCCATAGTCAAATGAGCTTAAATGTTTACATCTAGAGATTAACTATTTGAATTTTATGGTCGTTTAAAACATTTAATCTTTAGAAATTTAATTGTTGGATCATTATTAAGGCATTGTGTGTTTGTTGAATATCTTGCATTCTGCTTGGGTTATTTGATGATAAATGATTGTTAATCATGGAATTATAAAGTTCATATTTCTGCAGCATTTAATAAATAATCATTTTATCATTAACTCCATAAGGCACTGGAGGACTTGTGAGGCTGGCGATCGAGGACGGAAACGATATGGCGGAGCTCTGCTAGGGCTCGTGACGGCAGCCTCGGCCCTCTGCGGCTGACACGGCTTCCTCCCTGGATCCGTTTCCCTCTGTAGCGGTGAGTTTTCAGGTGGTGCTTTTCTGAGCTTCGCAGTTTTTTTCTTGGAGTTGAAAGGTCGCAGAGGCTCCTGAGATCCAAGAGTGCGCTCCTGCGAGGCAGCCATGGGTGATCCTGGGGGTGGGGAATCCTCTCCCACCCCTCCACTATCCTCTGAAGAAGCCTTCCGGCGATTATTAACGCAGAAAGGAAAGAAACGCCCTGCCCCAGATATCCCAAAATTCATTAAAAAACTCGAGGAAGTGCCTGAGATAGCCCTGCAAGAAGATCAGCCGATCAAAATTTCTCTTGCCCTTGCTGATAGAGGATTGGTCGGGCAATTCATGGGGCGCTGGCCCTCTACCAAAACCACGGACGAATGGATTCAACGCAACTGGAGGCCTCAGTTGAAGAACAGTGTGATCTGCTATCCGGTAGGGAGAGGTTTCTTCATTTTTGAGTTCACCACCAAAGAAGACCGGGATCTGGTTTTCAGGAATGGACCGTATTTCATGGGAAACCAGGGTCTGTACCTTAATAAATGGACCCCGGATTTTGATCCCTCAGTAGATGTTCCGAAGGAAGTTCCAGTCTGGGTTAGGCTTCCCAATCTACCGATCTACTGCTGGAGCTATCAGTCACTGCAAAAGATTGGGAACGGTCTGGGCAGATTCATTGACAAAGCAGATCCTAAAGGCCAATACACTTGTGCAAGAATTTGTGTGGAGGTGGACTTAGAGGTTGGGCTTCCAGAAGCGATTAAAATCACAGTGGGAGAATGGCAGCACTATCAAATGCTGGACTACGAACAACTTCCGTTCAAGTGCAGAACATGTCATGAACACGGACACTTCCATCGGAACTGCCCCAAATCTCAAGTCGGAACTAAGGAGGACGAGGAGGGATGGAAAGAAATTAAAAGGGGAAAGGCTATCCCGAGACCAACAGAAAAGAAAAATTCTGGTTTAGGGGAGCAGTCGAAGTCCAACCTGAAGAACAATGAAGATCCAAAAGTGGGAACCTCCTCTGGTGGGAACGCAGAATCCATCGAGACTCAAGAAGCAACTGAAAACCCAATGAAGGAAGCAAAAGGAATGGGTACTGAAACAATCACCCCCCCAGCCTCAGGAGGCACTGAAGGAAACAAAGATAATGAAGATCACATAAGCCTGGACTCCGAATCGGATGAAGACTCAGAAGGAAGAACCGATGAATCAGACAGCTCTCAAGTCACCCCTATCAAGCTAAGGAAATTGAGGCTATGAAGATTAATCATGACACATAAATTAGTTTTATGCAAAGCAAGTTATCAGGCTTAGAGGAAAATATGACAACCATGAAAGTTAATCATGATAGGGAAATTAATTCTATGCAAAAAAAGTTATTAACTATGGATGAAAAAATGACTATCATGACATTCAATCATAATAATCAGTTAGCTACCATGCAAGCAAATCATAAGGAAGAGATAAACTCTATGCATCATTGCTTGATGACCATAAAGGAAAAAGACAATAAAGTAATAAAAGAGATGGAAGCTAATCAGATATGTCTTCAGAAAAAGTTATTGACCATGGAAGAAGACCATGCCAGGGAAATCAGTGCTATAAAAATTGAACGCTCTAGTCAGATAGATGCCATCAAAATACAGGTTCAGAAATTTCAACAATGGTCAGGAGATGAAAGAAACCAGGGAACGTCAATAGATCAGGAGCCTCCTTATCTGTTATAGCAAGCTCCATCATATTATGAGGTCCTTTGTTCAATTGAAAAGTGGATAATTGAAGGTGACATGGTTAATCCACCAGTCATAGAAGATCAAGTTATAACTCATGGCACCTGTGAGATTGATCCATCATCCTTGGCAAGGCAGAGGCAGAATGAAGAAACACATGTCATGCATATCTTACATACTTCATCTGAGAGCTTTGAAGTAGAAAGTTCCACGTCATCAGTAATACAGCTTGCCAGGAAGAAAAAGCACAAGAGGAAGAAAATGAGAAGAAGATTTGATGCATCAGATGGTCGTGAGCAGCTTGATTTTCCGATAGGAAAAAGTCCTACCATATGCAGAATTGGACATGGCACATTCGATAAGTAGCTAACAGATTTTCCTGAAAGTAGCCAAATGCTCAGTATACACTATATTGAACACATCTGATGCCATGGGGAATCCTTTGTATTGTATTTCTAACCCTACTCCTTGTCATTTCAGCATTTTATTTTTGTTTTAGGATTAGATCTGCTTTTCATGTTACTAGATATTTAATAAATGAAGAGCTTATATCTTTCCTATGCTTAATGTTATATGATGATTTTTGGAAGAACGCTACTTATTTTTGGTTGTGTGTGTGTGTGGGTGCAGATTCTGGATTCTCACATTCCTACAGTGCAGTAACATGTCTCCAAGTGGAGCCAGATGTTGACCACTAAGTGTCAACTACCCATAGTAGTACACCCCCTTTTTCGCAAAAGGGATAGCGCTTGATCAACATGTCTGTGCCATTCAACAGTCGTCGTCAAACTGATCATGTTATGTTGTAAACCCAATTTGCATGTGTAAATTGTAAATAATCTAAGCAGAGTTGAGCCATGTATGTAAATTCCCTAGGTGGACCTAATTTTCTAGTGATAATTTATGTTCCGGAAGGTTTTTTGTCTCACCGATCCATGATCGGCAGAGTTTTCCTTCAGCCTAACCCCAAAGCCATAATAAATTTTGTCATTAGAATCTTAGGGGAATCCTAGTGCGTTGGTCTGCTAGATTATATTTGGTCGCAGAACTGGGTGGTCTATGAGGGTCTATGTCAAATGGGGTTTTCCCCCTTGAGATGTAAAATTGTAAAAATCATGATATAAAGTGTCTTTGAGGGTTAAAAAACGTTTTAAATCCCCTCATAAGTCCTAAGTCCTAGGTCCCTAGGTGATTTTTCCAAAGGCTAAGTTCGAGGATCCAAAAATAAAAAATTAAAAAATTAAAGAAATAAAAATAAATAAATAAAAAATAAAAATAATAAAATAATAATAAAATTTAAAAATAATTAAAAATAATAATAATAATAAAATAAAAAAAATAAAATAATAATAAGTCAATTTTTGAGAAAAATAAATGCAAAGTTTTAAATTTTTTAATAATATTAAAATGCATTTAAAAATTCGACGGATGAGATTAAAAGGGATTTTGATCCTCATCGACGGTCGAGATCGTTTTGACATGGATCACTCGAACTAGCCGTTGGGATTTTTTCCTTTAAATAGGGTGTTAGGGGTCATTTGAGATCAGATTTGATCTGAGAGTCTGATGCTAAAGAAAGCTCTCTTGTAATTATTTTTGTGCAATAAAGAAAGGCTTGGGGTTAAAAATCTTTTTGGTGTTACTCTTCTGGAAATGCTATAAGATCTTTTATTTTTCTGCATAATTTTATTTTCAGTCATTGACAATAGCTTGATGAAGATTGATTTAGGCACATGTATCTTTTCTGATCTCTGGGGTTTGAATGATAGTTTAGATTCTGAAATATAATGGCAGTTATCTCCATTTGATCTGGATTTCACTGTTGTTTCCTCCCTCTATGTTAATGGTTGATTTTAAGCTGTGCAAGAAATCTTAGTTTTGAGTTTACTGGGCGTTAGGAGAAGTTCTCGGCTAAACCAACCAACTCTCGAATTGCATTTTCTGAAAGAGCCCAGCCAGTTTTAATCCTGAGCTTATTATTAGAATTTTAGTTGTAGATGCATGAAGGGTTTTCTGAAGTACCTCACATTAAATTTAAAATTATGAAAATACTTCTGTGGAAATGGCAAATCTGGCTATTTAGAGCCTTTGAGTTGTAATTACTGTAATTATTTCGCTGGTTCTTAGGTTTTTTTAGGGTTTCATTTATTTTTTGCATTCTATTTCTAGGTGTTCGGTTTTTGCAGGTTGCAAGTACAGACTTTGAAAACTTTTCAGGGTTTTCAATCAAGCAAATTTGAAGTAGGAAGGGTTTAAAGATTTTAGTTTCTCTGCTGTTCGAGAATTTTTATCTTCTGACAGAAAATCTCAATTTTTTTTTAATGTTGTCTCCCTATCTGCGACATCTCCACACACAGCCCCTTCTTTTTTTCGTTCCATTTCCGCAGCAATTCAGCTCCACGCGATTTTGGCTCTCTTTACCTCTACGCTGCCGCAGTCAAGTTCTCACGCATAGGCCTGCAAACCAAACAAGCATTCGATTTCTTATTTTTATTATCCGTGGCATTCATTATCTCTTATCCACTAGCCATCCTCACACTAGAGCTTCCCACGCTCAGCTATTCTCCCCATGCAGCTCTAGCTCTCCCCGTGGCTCCTTATTGCGCTCATTTCTTTGTTGGCCCTTCATCTTATCCACAACAAACTCTTGAACCTGCAAAACCACAGTGAAATCCACCTGCATACATGTGTTCTCCTTCTCATGCTGTAATCTGCAAGGAAGATCTAATTTTTTTAATTTTTTTATGTTGCCTCCTCCCACGCAGCAAAACCTCTTCCTATTTTCTTCACGCAGCACCAGTTTCAAATCCGTAGCCCCTTGTGTGAACTCAAAGTTCTGTCCATCGTCGACCATTCTACAAACGCTGCTACTTCAGTCGGCCATCAACCTGCAGTCTCAAACAAAACAATTTGATTTTTTTGTGATGAGTGATACGTATGGTAAAAATTTTGGTCTGAGTTTTATTTTTTAGATTTAAATTTTTATTTTTGTTATACAACAGATGTTAGTAAATTTTTTGGTCTAAGTTTTATTTTTTAGATTTAGATTTAAATTTTTGTTATACAACAGATGCTAGTTCTTTTTAGTTTAGCGTAAGTAGTATTTTAGGTTTAGTTTTCCTTTTTTTTGTTAGTTTCATTTTTAGTTTAGATGCTTTGGTTTATTTTGATATAATAAATAAATGAAAAATAAAGTTTAGTTTGTTTTTGTTTTGTTTATTTAGGTTAAATGTATATTTAACTTGTGACTTTATATGAAAAATAAAAGATTTCATAAAAACAAGAAACAAAAAAGTTAAAAAAGGGTTAGTCTTTAGGTTATTTTTAATTTAGATTTAAGTTTAGTTTTAGATTTTAAAATTAAATTGTTAGTTTTAGATTTTAGTTTTATTTTTATTTTTAAATTTTGAATCTTTATAAAAAATATCAAAATCATTTTTTTTTTTTTAAATTAGATTTTATTTGGATGGTAAGTTTTATTTCATTTTAAATTAAAAAATTTTAAAATCATGAAAAATAAAAAAAATCATAAAAAGTTTTTTGTTTTTTTTGTTTTTGTTTTTGTTTTGTTTTTGTTTTTTGTTTTTTGTGTGTTTTTTTTTTAATGGGTTCATATTTTGTTTTGATTTTTTTTAGATTTATTTGATTTTAGGATTTAATAATTTTAAGTTTCATTTCGTTTAGTTTAGTTTAGTTTTGAATAGTTTTAAGTTTCATTTATTTTAGTTTTATTAGGATTTTAGTTTTGTTTTATTTTTTAGGAAAACAAAACATATATATATATATATATATATATATATATATATTAAAAAATTTTGAAAAGCTTAACTAAAAAATTGAAAATTCATTTTTTGGCGTCTTTAGTGGTATCTATGTATAGTTAAATGAGCTTAAATGTTTACATCTGGAGATTAACTATTTGAATTTTATGGTTGTTTAAAGCATGTAGTCTTCAGAAATTTAATTGTTGGATCATTATTAAGGCATGTGCGTTTGTTGAATATCTTGCATTTTACTTGGGTTATCTGATGATAAATGATTGTTAATCATGGAATTATAAAGTTCATGTTTCTGTAGCATTTAATAAATAATCATTTAATCATTAACTCCATAAGGCACTGGTACATTAACTTCTAATATCAGTCAGGTGCTAATCTTCCTTGTTGTGTCTCCCAACCCAACTGGTCCACAGTTGGTCTTCCTTTATCCAATAGGGTCTACCCCCCTTAGCCTCGGGAGATGGCTTAAACAGAGATATCGGGAATCAGGGTGACAGCCCCCGGTCTGAGTGTTGTCGTGACAATCTGTGCGACAACAAGCTCCACCCCTCTAGCCATCACCCTGGTTCCTAGGGCCCTATGTGTGCCCCTTGCATCATTAAGGAACCCATGATTGTCCCAACCCTTGGTGGGGGATGAACTGCCCAACCTTAAGGGAGTAATCACTACTTTATCATATGCATCATGCTCTCAATCCCTGGAGCCCCGACTAGTTAAAAGAAAGAAAAAACAATAAAAGGCAAAAGGCATATGAAGAAGTGTGGAAAAAAAAAAGCAAATAATGCTGCAACCATAAAGAATTAGTGACAAAATCAAACAATAACCCAAACAAATGACTGAAGTGAGGCAAATAGGGCTAGATTAGGGCAACGATAGGCCTAGGATGGGCAAAGTTCAAGGGAAAGGCCAAATAAGGGCAACGGCTTGGGCTAGAGGCCTTGTAGGCCTGCCGTCAAGGGGAAGGAAGGTTGAAAGGAGGGAAGCGAAAGAGGGAGAGGTCACAGAGGGCTAGCAGAGGAAGAAGAGAGGGTAATGAGGGGGCTTAAGGCCTTGGGAAGGCCTGCGGCTAGGCTTCACAACTCCTAAAGGTTGACGGCAAGGGCTTGAGGGCTCACAGCCAAGGCTAAGAGGTGACGATAGGGGTTGCGACTTCTTTCTCTGCTTGAGTGTTGAGTTTGGAGGGTAGCTGGAGGCCAAATCTTGCCTTCCTAGGCCTATATTTGCCTCTAAAAACTCCAAAGAATTTTTCCAAAGGCTACAAACTTTTGAAACCCTTCCAAAATTTCGAATTTGGTTGTAGAAATCACTTGCACAAATGAAACAAAAAATTTCCAAGAACCCAAATATCTACAAAAATTTGAAATAAACCCAAAACCCCAATAGTGGCAAACAAGGGCTCGAAATTATTTTACAAAATTACTATGCAAAAAATTATATAAAAAATATTTACAAATACACAATTTTTGTAAAATATTTTTTTTTTTGTTTGAGAAAATAAATTTTCAATAATGGCAATGGATCAATGTATTTTTCAAAAAGTTAGAATATTGGTCACACTCTTTAGTGAAGTAAGAACACCATATAAAAATTCCTAGAGCCCAAACAAGGTCAGCTCCTTCCCACAGTCTGTGAACTTGGAGCCTAAGGGCTAGTGTACCTATAGATCTCTGTAATTCTTTTTCAAACCAAATTGTTAGATCATATAATGAACTGGATGACCTAAGATAAAAATTAATTTTACCAATAGAATTCCCTATCATTGACAAATGAAATAATAATTTATATAACAATGAAGTACAATATAGGATTAGCACATAACTAGCACGTACCACAGATCAATGGAACTAGAACACCATGAAATCAACCCCAAAGTCTTTCTGTTATGATATTAAAATGTTCTCAGTAGAGCAATGGTTCAATACCAACATTACAAATTTACATTATCCAAAAATAGAGCAAGATCATAATCACTTGAGAAGCAAAAATGGCTTCAATATATAGAGAAATCCTCCAAGTGGAAAATAACGGCTAGTTGGATTGATGTCTGTCAAAATAATCTTGAGCATTGATAGAAATTTGATCATCTTTTAATCTCTACCATCGAATATTTTTATTTTGAGAAAAAAATCGAATTTCACTTAAAACCCATTTTTTTATTAATCGGAAAATTAATATTTTTTATTATTTTCCTCAAAATTTTCACTTTGACTTAGCAACCAAGGTCCAAGGGCTTAATTTTTCTTAAAATATCCGCTTTTCCCATGGTGGGGGACCTCCAAAAAATAATTTCCTTTTGACCCACGATTTTTTTGATTATTTTCCACTTAGAGAAATTTTAATTTCTCTATAATTATTTTTTACTCTAAATTAATGAATTTTTTGGCTTAGGATTTAATTTTATTTTAGTCAGAAAAAATAATTAATTGACACTAGAGTGGATTAATAATCTTTCCATCCCCAAATATTTTAGCCATGGTGTCTAAGTATGAGAGGCCGGTTTTGGCACCCAGATTGTATTCAGAAACTGCATAATAATAAAACCCTCAGATAGATGCACCAGTTTTCCTGCATTGGGTTTTTCCGGGGACATTGGTCCAAAAACAACAGTGTCACTTGTTCTTGTTTTTGTTTCCTTTAGTTGATGATCTGTAATGTGTTGAGCATGTACTTGTATTTATTTTTAGTATTTACATGGTAAATAACTTGTTAATTAATCAGAGCAAGTAGGCAGAAATAAATCAAAAAGTTACATGAAGGGTTTCTAACAGTTACACTTAGAAATTCCAATAGTGGGTGCTCTAAAGGCCTAGGATGATGTGGACCACCTAACAAGACCAATATGAACTCAAGTGAAAGAAACTATCCATTAGAGACTAAGATCATATGAGCATCTAGGTGGACCAAACTTGGCTGATAAAGGCATATTAATACTTGAAATATGGATCACCTTCTGCTATCTGACTAAACCAAGTCCCATAAAGGTGTTCCCTACCTTGATAGAGGTGGCTAATGGTCAATCCTATTAGGTGCCTCCAACCCTTAAGGGGAAGTGACATTTCCAAGGTACACCCTTAAATAAATAGGTGTTAATGTAAATGTATGGCACTGGAGGGGAAAAGGCTTCATGGCCAAGTGTCATGGTCAAGGGGACCGAGTGATGGGGAGTCTGTGTCCTGAGTGTATAGATGTAAAGGAGGGAGCATAAGTTAGTCTGCTCAGCGTGCTTTTTCCAACCCTCTAATGTGCCTTTTACTTTTTCTTGATAATGCTTTGTATTATGGTGCATAGCTTTGGGGTTTAGAGCTTGCTCTTTATGATGTAACATTTTATATCACCTCTTGAGATGAGACATTTCATCACTCATCAGGGTTGGGATGTGCAAGGGTTCGTTTTGATGTAAATGGACCATCATGTGGTCAAGAACCAGGTAATGGCCAAATGAGGAGGGTAGAGCTCGTGCTAGGCTTTTGCCCACGCATTATTTTATGTCCCGACCATCTTTTGCATTTTGATTTTCTTCTATTTTCATTCATTGTGGCCATGTTATGCTTTTTCAATTTTTTAGTTTCATCAACGTCTAGGGCAATGTTTTTCAGCCCTACTCCATGATTTTGGACATACTATGTCCCGACCATCTCTTATATTTTATTGTACAATTTCTTGTTGAGAGGCCAAATATGTGTTTTCTTTGCTTTTTAGCTGCATTAACCTCTGGGGCATTATTCTAGACTCGGCCCTGTTAGTTTTTGTAGCATCAAATGTTTTCTAGCCATGAAATTTTGTGGAGAGACTAGAATACATGAGATCTCCAAAACCTAGAAATCGTTTATGGAAATTCTACCTGAAAATGATTTAATTAGATTATTAACCTGTTTTAAAATATTTCCTAAGTCTAAACTTAGGGAATATGGTTAATTAATTAGTATTAATTAAGTCAAGATGTGAATGATCTAGAAACTCACATGGATCGACTTCAAGTTAATCCTAGCCATCGATTAAGATTTAATCTTGGCCGTTGGAGTCCCAACAAAGGATTATAAGAAGTCGATGGGCACTTGGAGAAAACACTTGAGCAGTTTGATTTCTTGGCAAATTGATTTCCAGAGTAGTAGTGGTCAGTTGTCAGAGAGAGAGCTAGTGATATCAAAGCAGTGAGAGGGGTAGAGACAGTGAAGCCAGAGGAAGGATTCCAGATCCGGTGAATGCATTTGCAGAGAGGCAAGTGAGCCATAGTGAGGCTGACGCAGAGCAATGCAGTAGCCTCTAGAGGCAATTTCGAATTTGCTGGGGAAGGATGAGTTTCAATGCCAGAAGCTCGGTAGAGGTTCTGGAGGCCAGGAGAGATATTTTCCTAGACAACAATAGACAAGACGGCTTGAGGAGAAGCTGGTTCAAGCTGAGTGAAGAAGGGACTGTGCTAGGGTGATGTAGTAGCTGTGCAAAGGCAGTTTGGATGACTCAATTTGCACTGAGGTCAGAGCCCGGATTTGACTGTGGAGTGAGGAATTTTCCTCACTAGACTTTTCTTGCTAGGGTCTCTATAGGATTTTCAGTTTTGAAATCTAGTTGTACTCATATTATTTCACTGTGGCTTAATATTAAAACCCTCAGCTGTTGCACCGGTTTTCCCAAGTTGGGTTTTTTCGGGGACATTGGTCCAAAAATACTGTGTTATTTTATTTGTGTGCTAGCATTTCTTCTAGCGTTTATTCTTCCGCAGTTTTATTTGTGTAGATTGCAGTGTGATTTATTCAGTTTTGCTATAGCAAACAGTAAATAAATTGTTAAATTAAATTAACAATTAGGAGAATAATTCCCAGTTGCTACAATAGGGTTCCAGTTTGGAATTTTCACATGGTATCAGAGCGCAGTT
The DNA here is from genome assembly GCA_000404065.3 of Pinus taeda. NCBI lineage: Eukaryota > Viridiplantae > Streptophyta > Pinopsida > Pinales > Pinaceae > Pinus > Pinus taeda. Next base: position 31,544 of record APFE030658872.1, read on the forward strand.
GATCAGTTGGAGAGCTCAGTAGCAAAGACAGAAGGAGTTTCATTGTTTAGTGTGGGCAGTAGATCAAAACCTCAAACCCTAGGACAAAGCAGTTGTCACTTCAAAATGGCTTTACAAGATAAAGCATGCAATTGATGGAAGTGCGCAAAAGTATAAGGCTCATTTTGTTGCTCGTGGCTTCTCCCATAAGGAAGGTATAGACTATGACGAGATATTTGCACCTATTGCCCGATATACCACCATCCGCTTGATTATAGCCCTTGCTGCTTCGTAAGGATGGAACCTACATCAGGTGGATGTCAAGACTGTGTTCTTACATGGTTCGATCAAAGAGGAGGTCTATGTGGAGAAACCTGAAGGATTTGAGATTTATGATTGAGAATCTCATGTGCGCGGGTTGAAGAAGGCCCTCTATGGGCTAAAGCAAGCACCCCGAGCATGGTATGAGAGGATCGATAGCTACTTGATGAAGTTGGGATTCACTAGGAGTGAAGCCGACCCTAACCTTTACTTTAACGTTATAGATGACAAGCCTCTCATACTGGTGCTATATGTTGATGACCTCTTTCTAATAGGTGTAGACCCTCTCATTCACGAATGTAAAGATATTGGAGAGATTCGGCATGGTGGACTACAAGCCCGTAACTACCCCGATGGAGCTTGACTTCAAGAGGTTAAGTGGTAGTGCTGCCGGACATGTTTTACGAAATGCTACCAAGTATCCTCAACTCATCAGAGCATTAATGTTCTTGGTGAACTCTCGTCTGGATATATGCTTTGCCGTCAATACATTGAGTTAACATATGGTTGAGCCTCACCACTCACATTGGGTTGATGCCAAGAATCTGTTGAGATATCTTCGTGGCATAATCACTCATGGGTTGAGATACACTGCCGGAGATGTGAGACTACTTGAGTATATTGATGTCGATTGGGCAGGCAGTGTGGTGGACCGAAAGAGCACTTACGGGTGTTGTTTCTCTTTGGGATCTGTCTCGATATCTTGGATGAGCAGGAAGCAGAAGTCGGTGGCTTTGAGCACCGTTGAGGAAGAGTACATTGCTGCTAGCATGGCCTCCTGTGAGGCAGTCTGGTTGCGAAAGCTCTTTAGTGAGTTGTTTGGATTTACATTGGATACCACCGTGATTCTGTGTGACAACCAGAGTGGGATCCGTTTATCAGAATCTCGTATTTCATGATCGCTCCAAGCATATCGATATCAGGTACCACTATATTCGAGATATGGTGCAGCGAGGAGCAATAGGGCTCCAACATATCGGTACAGATCAACAAGTCGTTGACATTTTGACAAAGCCCCTAGGAAAGGTCATATTTCTGACTTTCCGAGAACGACTTGGTGTTGTTCAGAGACCCTCTTATGAGGGTAGAGTATGACGTATTGAGCTCTAGGACCTCTAGGGGGGTGCAGGGTACTTCTTGGAGCGACATGTGACCACAAGGCGACTCACCATCCCCTATTGGTGCACTATGTACAGGATAAAGGTTCAACCTTCCCCTGTGACACCCTGTGGCGACTGTGGAACAGGAGGATGAGTTCTCTTGTGGGCCAGGATGATTCGTTCTCTGTGGCGATTGTGGAGCAGGATGATTAGTTCTCTTGTCGAGGCATCCTACCCATGTAGTCTGGGACTCATGGGAAGTACCTCTCATCTGATCAATGAGCAGGGAAATGAGGATAGGGACCATAGTAGGACTATCAATGGACACATCGCTATATCTACCATACTCCCTATGCTAGGATGACCTCCATTGATCTAGGATCAATGATACTGATTTGGGATCAATGAGAGCGGTTCACACTCTGAGACTGACTTCGGGTCAGTGGAGGATGGTATGATACATCCTCGATCATTTCTTCTTCTTCATAGTTCAAGTAGAGCAGAACAGAGCAAAGCAAAGCAAAGCAGAGTGGGGTCAAGCTATACAGGATAGTGCATTTGATGGATGGATAGCAACGACGGTCTGACGGATTGTAGATGAAGTTCTCCCTAGTTGAAAGGGAGTGTTAAAATTGGCAACTAGGGCCAAACTCCATATGGATCACCTTATCTATGGCTTCTGATATTTTTCCTAGATTCCTCTCATCGAGAGGTGTAGGATTGATCTAAAGATCATCCGATTCCGATAAGTATTTATGGAGATGAATTTATTTTGATTATAGACAAATTGTCAAGGTCGGCCAGCCAACTTATGTAGGTTCAGAAGCCCAACAGTCGTGTCTATTCAACCTCAACATTTGCATATAAATACAAGGAGCATTCTCCTCATTTGGACAATTCAATTCACTCGTCTTCTCTCTCTCTCTCCTACGCATAAAAGGAGCCTCTCTCTCTCACACGTGTGGTTGAAAGGAAGACGTCCTAGGGCAAGGAAGATGCAGAAAGAAGGACACTAGGGCAGCAGGTCATCTCTTTGACCAGGTTGACCAAGCGTTGACCTTCCAGAAATGCAGATTGGGTGTGGTTGCCTCTCCTAGGCAGGCTGCAATTTTTGGTATGAAAATCGAGGTGATCTGACCTTTGGTTTGACCGGTGTTGACTGCCGTAGTTTAGGGCTGCAAGTTGACTTCAAAAATCTGCAAATTGACTGAACTTTTGGGGCTGTTTAAGGGTTGTTTCTTCAGGCTGTTCGAGGACAAGTTGACGGGAAATTGACCAAGTATTTTAGAGGTCAATTTCAGCTAGTTTGACCAAGTTTGACTTTGCTGATCTAGGGTTTGCTGCTGCTGATATAAAATTACAGATTCAGATTTTCTATACATCTCTCTGCTGAACTATTGGAAGATAAAAGAAGATTTGATCAAAGGGTTTCCCCGCATTGGGGTTTGTCCCTGGCTAGCTGCCACATCTTGTGTCTCGTCTTGGCTTGTTTTCTGTTGATCATTTAATGTTCTATGTGCACTTTACTTAATGTATATGTGATTGCTAATCTGTGACTAATAAGAAGAAAAATAAGTAAATTGTTCTAAGCATAGAACATACCATAATTTAACAAACCTAGACTCCAATATCGTGGAAAAACAACAAGAAAACCTAGTGATCCTTCCTTATAGAATCAATTCATCAAGAGAGACATCAAAGTCAAGCTATGGACAAACTAACCAGAAGGATCATCCACCAAGTGTCCAAGTCAAATCCACTTCAGATTGACTGCAATAGAGATTAATCTTCTTCAAAGATACACTGAGAATTCGGCTCCTCTTCCACAGGATAACCACAAAGATTCGGCCTCTTTATTTCATAGAATAACCATAGAGAAATCGGCACTTCTTACAAAAACTATGCCACAGGAATTTTGGTCTGTTACAGAATTTTGGACCTGCAATTAGGCTGGCTAGTCTTCCTTGGTCACAGAAAAAATTCAGACTCCACTGGCTTCTTCTCTTTCGTTCGACCTTCTATTATCCTCTTGCTTAGTCCTCTATGTTCTCGTCCTTCTTCACATGAGAGAGAGCAGAAAGATACCTCTTAATGATGATCCACAAACTGTTGAATGAGAGGGATCGAGTGACCTTATATATAGCTTCTTTGGGGGCCAAATAGGTGCCTCTCAAGGGCTGAACCGACTTGCCATGGAGGAGGGCCGACTTTGTCTTCTAGAGGAGCCTTAAGTCAAAATTTATAATTCAAATATAATACTAATTTTTTCTTTTTGAGCGTGAAGAACATTCTTTACATAAATATCAATATATTATGAAGACCGACCATAGCTATAAACTTGAACATTTGCTAGGCAGCTTGTTATGCTACATACTTATATATCATGATGTTATACCACATTCCATACTGACATGGGCTATTAATTAATTTTTAATGCACCTTTCAATATATTAAATATAAAGTAAAATGAGAAATAGAATGTTGCCTAAATCTTATAGTTCTCAGGCTTAATTATTTCTTTGAAACGCTTTGAGAAGACCTTGAAAATTAGAGATATAATACCTGGTGCATATGATTTTGCAGGCTATTAACTTGAATCCATCAGGAGGTCAACACTTTCTATATTCAAATAGGTATTGTAATTATAGTTTGTAAGGTGGTAGAATAAGTATGTTATGTTTATCTCATCCAAACTCATCATATACTTTCGTTGTCAGGTCAGCTGTAAGATTAGCAATGGGTGATAATGTTAGTTCTCTTGCAGATGCTAAGGAAGCTTCAAGAATTACACCTAACTGGCATGTAGTAAGTACCGTTTTGTTGTGTGCATTGGACTTAGAATTTATGTTTATGTAATTAAAGCCATGCAGTTAGAATGTTTCATGAGATTTTGTCTCTTGATTGTAGTGGTAGCAAGAAAATTAACAACATAATTAATTCAAAGTTCCAATAGCAGTGAGTGTTTGAAGATGTAAATGGAACTTACAAATGTAAAACCTGCTATTTGTCACTTGCAATATCCACAAGTGCTTTAGAGCTCCTTACTCTTACAGGAAGTATAAATGACTAGGTTTTTTCATAAAATGTATGACTCCTCTATTTGAACTAGCTGGAATTTCCTATTACCCCTCATGGCAAGTGTGGTTAATAGTAAAATAATGATAGTCATAGTGTCTATCCAATAATAGTGGAAGTAAATACATGTATACAGGTAGTTATCAATTTTTCCTCAAGCTAGGTGTCCATGTGTTAAAGGATAATTCTTTAGATTCGCAACACAATTCTAAACAATGGTTAGGGTTAGTGTGTTTTATGTGGTGGTATCACAATTCCTATTATGTATCCTATGCTGGGTTGTAATTTTTACTTTGTCAAATATTCTTTATGCCAACTTTCCTTATTTGTGTCCTCATGTCAATCTTAAGGGGAGATGTTGGAATTATGTTTGTTAATCTTGACTTGGTGGGCAAATGTCTTAATGGCCTGTTATGTTACACTGGTTAAAAAATGGCCTGAGAGGTACCTCATTAATAAGGTGTTTAGGATGTGCCCTAGTGGCTTGTAATTAATGTGGTAGTTGGCCTAAGGCTAATCACTATTTATAGGGATCTTCACCCCCAACTCATATGTTGCCCGCATAACTTCCAACTCAAATTTGATTCGTCAAACCTCCCCATCAGGTTCACCAGATTCCCACAAAGGGTCCAATTTCCTTAGCATGTTTGTAACTTTGTTGAACTCTTGAGTTTTAATGTAATTTGAAGTTTGAAGTTTGAACCTAGGGCACAAGACGAATTGCAAGTTAAACAAATGAAATTAAAATATACATATAACAATTTGAATTTTTGACCCAAAAAAATCCTCAACTCAATGAAACAATAATGGAAAAAATACACATTCAAACCTAAGCAAAAATGATGGAAAAAATCTAGGGCACAAAAAGAAATTAAACAAATAAAAGTGACAATCAAGTTTTTGCATTTTTGACCAAAAAAATCCTCTCCACTAAATGCAACAAAATGACAAAAAAACACACTCAAATGCAAACAAAAATCATGGAAAATAAATGGGTGATAGAAATGCAAGGAAAAGCAAGAAAAAAACAAAAAAAAGAGCCAAATTTGATGCCCATAACTGAAAACCACACTCTGCTGAAGAAACTTGGTCCAACCTTGAATTGTTTTTGCTTGGGATGCTAAATTCCTTCACTTTTCTCCTCTCTTGCCCTTGCAGATGAATTCTGCTCCTCCTTAGCTTTCACTCTTGCCCTCTGTCTGCAAAATGAGCCAAAAAAGACCAAATTTAGCCTTTAAAATAGCGTTTTTTTCTGCCACCACGATATTTACGGATCGATTGGCGATTTTTTGGTAAAAATCGTGATTTTTTCACGAGTTTTTGAAGTTTAAAAAATCACCGATATAATCGAACCATAAAATTGCAGGCATGAAAAAATATCATGATTTTTTGAAGTTTAAAAAATCGCTGATATAATCGGACAATAAAATCGTGAGCATGAAATATCACGATTTTTTAATGTTTAAAAAATCGTCGATATAATTAGAGGATAAAATCGCGGGCATGAAAATATCACGAATTTTTGAAAACACCGCGATAAAATCACTACAGATTCCTCAGTGCATTCAAACTTCTTACCTTTTGTTTTCAACGATGTAATAGGATAAGCAATCTATGAGAAGTTCCTGATGAACCTCCTGTAATAACCTGCTAACCCATAAATGACCTTACCTCATCCACATTCCTAGGAGCTGCCCATTATAGCTTTAATCTTTTCTGGATCCACAACTATGCCTTCCTTTAAAACCATATGTCCCAAGTAATGTACCTCTGTCAGAAAGAAACTAAATTTACTAAGCTTGACATACAACTGATACTCTCTAAGCAATCTCAACATTGCTACTAAATGTTCGACATGTTCTTCCTCATTCTTAGAATATATCAATATATCATCAATGAAGACAATAACAAACTTGTCCAAATAAGGACGTAACGCACTATTCATCAAGCACATAAAATTAGCTAGAGCATTAGTCAAACCATATGAAACTACAACAAACTCATAATGTCCATACTTGGTCTAGAAGGTAGTCTTGTAGATGTCCTCTTCTTTATTGCATACCTGATGGTATCCTGATCTCAGATCAATCTTCGAGAACATTGTTGCTCCCTTAATTGGTCAAACAAATCATCAATCCTCAGCAACGAATACCTGTTCTTGATGGTCGCCTTGTTCAGCTGTTTGTAATCAACGCATAACCTGAGAGTACCATCCTTCTTCTTCACGAACAACACTTGTGCACCCCATGGGGATACACTTGGCCTAATGTATCCCTTGTCAAGTATTTCCTTCAACTGCAACTTCAATTCCACTAGCTATGGTGTGCTCATCTTGTATGGTGCCTTTGATGTTGGTGTTGCCCTTGGTACCAAATAGAAAAGTCCACAACCCTATGAGGCAGTAACTCTGGAATCTCTACGGGAAATACATCCTGAAATTGTTCTAGAACTAGATACCTCTTCAAAACTTCTGCATCCTCAACATTCTTACCTTTATCACTGGAAATATGTACTACAAATAACACACACCCTTTCATGCGACTGCGCTTTGCCTGCATAGCTATCACCATTCTAACTATTGTTGCCTTCTTCTTACCTTGCAAGATCCTCTATTCTCTATTGCCATCCAAACACTCAATAGCCTTGTCATAACAATGCACCTTGGTCCTATGAAGATACAACCAGTCCATACCCAACAACATATTGTATGATCCCAATGGAAGCACATTCAAATGCGCTTATGTAGGCATACCATTCAATTCAAATGCACAAGCTCTTACCTAGTGATGATGTTAAAATTGGTGACTAGGGCCAAACTCCATGTGGATAACCTTATTTATGGCTTCTGATATTTTTCCTAGATTCCTCTCATTGACAGGTGTAGGATTGATCTAAAGATCAGTCGATTTCGATAAGTATTTATGGAGATGAATTATTTTGATTATGGACAAATTGTCAAGGTCGGCCAACAAACTTATGTAGGCTCAAAAGCCCAACAGTCATGTCTATTCAACCTCAACGTTTGCATATAAATACAAGGAGCATTCTCCTCATTTGGACAATTCAATTCACTCATCTTCTCTCTCTCTCTCCTACGCATAAAAGGAGCCTCTCTCTCTTTCACATGTGTCGCTGAAAAGAAGACGTCCTAGGGCAAGGAAGATGCAGAAAGAAGGATGTTGGGGCAGCAGGTCATCTCTTTGACCAGCATTGACCAAGCATTGACCTTCCAGAGGTGTGGATTGGGTGTGGTTTCCTCTCCTAGGCAAGCCACAATTTTTGGCATGAAAATTGAGGTGATTTGACCTCTAGTTTGACTGGTGTTGACTGCCCTAGTTTAGGGCTGCAAGTTGACTTAAGAAATCTGCAAATTGACTGAACTTTTGGGCTTGTTCAGGGCTGTTTCTTCAAGCTATTTGAGGACAAGTTGACGGGAAATTGACCAAGTATTTTAGAGGTCAATTTCAGCTAGTTTGACCAAGTTTGACTTCGCTGATCTAGGGTTTGCTGCTGCTGATATAAAATTACAGAATTCAGATTTTGTACTATTTCTCTCTGCTGAATTATTGAAGATAAAGAAGATTTGATCAAAGGGTTTCCCTGCATTGGGGTTTGTCCCTGGCTAGCCGCCACATCTTGTGTCTCTTGTCCTGGCTTGTTTTCTGTTGATCGTTTAATGTTCTATTTGCACATTAATTAATGTATATGAGATTGCTAATCTGTGGCTAATAAGAAGAAAAATAAGTAAACTACTCTAAGCATAGAACATACCATAATTTAACATGGTATTAGAGCTGAGGTGAAGACAAAGCCCAAGCAAGAGCAAGAGCAAGAGCAATCACTGAAGAGAAGGTTGGCAAGGCTATCGTAAAAAGAAATCATGGGGTCCTCAACACATTTCTCTGTTGAAGACAAACTCTATGAGAAGTCTGATTATCATGGATGGAAGATGTCTCTCGATCTAACATTAGAAGAGCAGGAAGTGTTGGACCATGTGAGAGGCGGGATTATTGAGCCTCCATCAAATGCATCCGCTGCTGCTAGGAACAAATGGACCAAGGGAGAAGTCAAAGCAAGGAAGATCATCCGGGACTCTATCGGCAAGCACTTGGTGGCCTATGTTTTCGAGCTGAACACCTCCAAGGAAATCTACTATAGACTGGTGAGTTTATTTAAAGTTAATGATGCAAATCAAGTCTTGTTTCTTAGAAATAAGCTGAAGGAAATTATGAGGGCAAAGATGAGAGTATGCAAGCATATTTCTTAAGGATCACCGAGATCAAGAACGATCTCTTATCTATTGGGGAAGTAATTCCTGACAAGGAAATGACACTCACAACTCTTGGAGGACTGCCATCTGAATGGTATATATTCAGGACTACTCTTCTCAACAATAATGTAATTCCTGGATTTGAGGAATTAATGGCCAGATGCATTCAAGAAGAAACGAGGATGGAAGAGCAAGAAATACCCATACTTAAAGGTCATCCCTCTACCTTTTCTTCTCATACTAAAAGAAGAAACAATTCTGGTGCTAAATTCAAACGAAGGCTGGACCAAAGGGTGGAAGAAAAGGACGATGTTACAATTGCAATAAAACGGGTCACTATGCAAGGGAGTGCCCTGATAAAAGGAACTCACACTGGGATGATGATCAAAATCCCTCTCAAGGGAACCAAAGGAATGGCAGAGGTAAAAGAAGTGCCAGAAATCAAGGAAGAGGACAACCATTCAAGAAGGCGAGAAATTCCAGGTATGAATCTAACGTTGTTAACAATAAGCAAGATGAATATTATCTACCAACAGCTCTATCTACTATTGCTCCCTTGGACTCGCTGGGAAATTGGCTTCTTGATAGTGGTGCCTCAAGGCACTTCACTGGTTACAAAGAAACTCTCTATAATTTGATAGAGAAGGAAACCAACGTGGAAATTGTTCTTGGAGATAATTCAAAATATCCCATGAAAGGCGTAGGAAATGTCACTCTTCAATTGAATCAGGGTAATACCATTCACTTACAAGATGTATCATATGTACTTGATCTCAAAAGGAACTTGGTGTTCATTTCGACAATGGAAGACAAAGGCTACAAGGTGGCCTTCGACGATGGCAAGGTACATGTATGGAAAAATAACTTTAAAGATGTTTTTACTCTTGGGTTTCGAGTTGATTCATTATATCAGGTCAGTGGAAGTCCGTGGAGTGTCATGTCTTGTGACACATCTGTTCAGTCCGAACTATGGCATCGAAGGTTTGCTCACCTTCATTATAAAGCTCTACCCGATGTAAGAAAAATGGTGACTAGGATGCCTGAGTTTAGATTAGAGCAAGAAGGTGTATGTCCAGGATGTGCCGAAAGGAAGCTCAAAAGGGGACCATTCCCCTCAAGCCAAAGCAAGGCCTCCAATATATTGCAGTCGGTTCACTCAGAAATATACGGTAAGATGCCTGTGAACTCCTTCAGATGATATTTATATTACCTCACTTTTACAGATGATTATTCTCGCAAGACTTGGATATACTTCTTGAAAAAGAAGGATGAAGTGTTCTCCTGGTTTCGGCACTTCAAAGCCTTGATCGAGAATCAAACCAAAAAGAAGATCAAGATCTTAAGGACTAATAATGGGACTGCATATGAATCCAATGAGTTTCATGACTTTTGCAAAGAGGCTGGCATTAAGAGGGAGACTACTACACCATACACTCCTAAACAGAATGGTGTGGTGGAAAGGAAGAATCCTACAATTGTGGAAGTTGTTCATGCTATGCTCCATGATCAAAGACTTCCGAAGTTTCTATGGCCAAAGCTGCGAATACCACCGTATATGTACAAAATCGATGCCCTCATCAAGCATTGGGTTCCAAGGCTCCCGAAGAAATGTTCACTGGTAAGAAACCTGACATATCTCATTTTAGAATTTTTGGAAGCCCTGTATATTTTTATATGCCTAAAGAACAAAGGAATAAATTGGGTGCATCTGGAAAGAAAGGAATCTTTGTGGGCTATAGTGAAAATACTAAAGGCTATAGAATCTATGTAGTTGGTCAAAGGGAAGTCGAGATTAGTCATGATGTCACCTTTGACGAAGATATGGCTCTTAGCAAGGTAGACAATCTTTCCTACTCTAAGGGGATCTAAAAAAGCTGACACTCGGGAACTGAAGGAAAAAGATGAGACGATGCCCGATGTGGAAGAACCTATGGATCCTATTGATCCTCCTCTGCAAGAGCCTTCCTCTTCTAGGAAGAGGCCTTCATGGCTTGGGGGACACTTGATGATGCTGAAGGACACATTGCACCCCAAGGAACCTTCCGTGAAAGTAAGAAGCTGAACAGGTATCAGGGATACCTGACCATCATGAGCACGATCATCCAAAATGAACCTTCGTCATTCACAAATGCCATCAAGCATCAAGTATGGAAGGATGCTATGATCGAGGAATATAAGTCCATTATGAAAAACAATGTTTGAGATGTGGTCCCTAGACCCTAGGACAAAGTAGTTGTCACTTCAAAATGGATTTACAAGATAAAGTATGCAGTTGATGGAAGTGCGGAAAAGTATAAGGCTTGTTTTGTCGCTCATGGCTTCTCCCAGAAGGAAGGTCTAGACTATGACGAGATATTTGCATGTGTTTCCTGATATACCACCATCCACTCGATCATAGCCCTTGCTACTTTGCAAGGATGGAACCTACATCAGATGGATGTCAAGATTGCGTTCTTACATGGTTCGATCAAAGAGGAGGTCTATGTGGAGCGACCCAAAGGATTTGGGATTTATGATCGAGAATCTCATGTGTGCAGGTTGAAGAAGGCCCTCTATGGGCTAAAGCAAGCACCCTGAGCATGGTATGAGAGGATCGATAGCTACTTGATGAAGCTGGGATTCACTAGGAGTGAAGCCAACCCTAACCTTTACTTTAAGGTTATAGATGACAAGCCTCTCATACTGGTGCTATATGTTGACGACCTCTTTCTAACAGGAGCAGACCCTCTCATTCACAAATGTAGGAGGGAGCTGGCTTCTGAGTTCAAGATGAAAGACCTAGGACTTATGCACTATTTCCTAGGACTGGAAGTTTGGCAGAAACTAGGGGAGATTTTCCTATCTCAAGGAAAATATGTGGTGAAGATATTGGAGAGATTCGGCATGGTGGGCTGCAAGCCTGTAACTACCCCGATGGAGCTTGACTTCAAGAAGTTAAATGGTAGTGTTGTCGGACCTGTTTTACAAAATGTTATCGAGTATTGTCAACTCATCGGAGCATTAATGTTCTTGGTGAACTCCCATCCGGATATATGCTTTGCAGTCAACACATTGAGTCAACATATGGTTGAGCCTCACCACTCACATTGGATTGGTGCCAAGAATCTGTTGAGATATCTTTGTGGCACAATCACTCATGGGTTAAGATACACTGCTGGAGATGTGAGACTACTTGGGTATACTGATGCGGATTGGGAAGGCAGTTTGGTGGACCGAAAGAGCACTGCCAGGTGCTGTTTCTCTTTGGGATCTGCCTCGATATCCTAGATGAGAAGGAAGCAGAAGTCAGTGGGTTTGAGCACTGCTGAGGCAGAGTACATTGTTGCTAGCATGGCTTCCTGTGAGGCAGTCTGGTTGCGAAAGCTCTTCAGTGAGTTGTTTGGATTTACATTGGATACCACCATCATTTTGTGTGACAACCAGAGCGGGATCTGTCTATCAGAGAATCTCGTATTTCATGATCGCTCCAAGCATATCGATATCAAGTACCACTCTATTTGAGATATGGTGCAACGAGGAGCAATAAGGCTCCAACATATCGGTACAGATGAACAGGTCGCCGACATTTTGATAAAGCCCCTAAGAAAGGTCAAATTCCTGACTTTTCGAAAAAGACTTGGTGTCGTTCAGAGACCCTCTTATGAGGGTTGAGTATGATGTATTGAGCTGTAGGATCTCTAGGGGGGCGTGGGGTACTTCTTGGAGCGACATGTGACCACAGCGCGACTTACCATCCCCTGGTGGTGCACTATGTACAGGGTAAAGGTTCAACCTTCCCCTGTGACACCCCGTGGTGATTGTGAAACAGGATGATTAGTTCTCCTGTGGGCGAGGATGATTTGTTCTCCATGGCGACTGTGGAGCAGGATGATTAGTTCTCTTGTAGGCCAGGATGATTAGTTCTCCGTGGCATCCACTCGACAGGATGATTTGTTCTCTTGTGGATAGGATGATTAGTTCTCTTGTTGAGGCATCCTACCCATGCAGTCTGGGACTCATGGGAAGTACCTCTCCTCTGATCAACGAGCAGGGAAATGAGGATAGGGACCATAGTAGTACTATCGATGGACGTATCTCTGTATCTATCGTACTCCCTATGCTAGGATGACCTCCATTGATCTGTGACCAATGATACTGATATGGAATCAGTGAGAGTAGTTCACACTCTGAGACTGACTTCGGGTCAGTGGAGGATGGTATGATATGTCCTCAATCATTTCTTCTTCTTCATAGTTCGAGCAGAGCAAAGCAGAAAAGAGTAGAGTGGGGTCAAGCTGTATAGAACAGTGTATTTGATGGATGGATAGCAGCAACGGTCTGACGGATTGCAGATGAAGTTCTCCCTTGTTGAGAGGGAATGTTAAAATTGGCAACTAGGGCCAAACTCCATGTGGATCACCTTATTTATGGCTTCTGATATTTTTTTATGATTCCTCTCATCGAGAGGTGTAGGATTGATCGAAAGATCATCCGATTCCGATAAGTATTTATGGAGATATGAATTTATTTTGATTATGGACAAATTGTCAAGGTAGGCCAGCAGACTTATGTAGGCCCAGAAGCCCAACAATCATGTCTATTAAACCTCAACGTTTGCGTATAAATACAAGGAGCATTCTCCTCATTTGGAAAATTCAATTCACTCATCTTCTCTCTCTCTCTCCTACGCATAAAAGGAGCCTCTCTCTCTCTCTCTCACGTGTGGCTGAAAGGAAGACATCCTAGGGCAAGGAAGACGCAAAAAGAAAGATGCTAGGGCAGCAGGTCATCTCTTTGACTAGTGTTGACCAAGCATTGACCTTCCAAAAGTGCAGATTGGGTGTGGTTGCCTCTCCTAGGCAAGCCACAATTTTTGGCACGAAAATCGACGTGATCTAACCTTTGGTTTGACCAGTGTTGACTGCCCTAGTTTAGGGCTGCAAGTTGACTTCAGAAATCTGCAAATCGACTGAAGTTTTGGGGTTGTTCAAGGGTTGTCTCTTCACGCTGTTCGAGGACAAGTTGACTGGAAATTGACCAAGTATTTTAGAGGTCAATTTCAGCTAGTTTGACCAAGTTTGACTTTGCTGATCTAGGGTTTGCTGCTGCTGATATAAAATTACAGAATTCAGATTTTGTACTTTTCTCTCTGCTGAACTATTGAAGATTAAAGAAGATTTGATCAAAGGGTTTCCCCGCATTGGGGTTTGTCCTTGGCTAGCCGCCACATCTTGTGTCTCTTGTCTTGGCTTGTTTTCTGTTGATCATTTAATGTTCTATCTGCACTTTACTTATTGTATATGAGATTGCTAATTTGTATTTAATAAGAAGAAAAATAAGTAAACTACTCTAAGCATAGAACATACCATAATTTAACAGATGAGCTCTCTTCTTAGTACTTGTAGCCAACTGCACTAACCAAGACTCTGCATGCACTTCTTTATTCAAACCACACTTATCCACTGGTCAAGATTAACATAACTATAATTAGATCTAAGGTCAATCAAAATAGAAACAACTGATCACGAAGCTTACCGTCCATCTCGATAATAGATCTCTGGTGATCCACCTACGTGTTATCCAACGACATAAATCCAAGGAATACTCTGTCCAACATCCACCATTGTTTGTGCCTCCTAAGCACTATAGATCTACGGTTTGCCACCTTAATGCTATGGACAATCTCTCCTGCGATCATCGTTGCCACAAGTCCAACACTATAAAGGCTTTGTGCCATCGCCCTTGTTCTTCTCCTCAAACTGAAATCCCTGCCCTCTATCAGATGCATTGAACTTCTTAGGTGGTGTTGCATTCTCTTTGTTACTTGTGTCCTGAAGTCTTGTTCGCTTCTTATCCCATTTTCCCTTGTTCCTATCATTACCTTTCAATCGTTCTTAGTTTCAAATCTGCACTTCGATTGCTCGTAACAATGCTTTATCTTTCTGATGGCTTCCTCCAATGATCTAGGCTCATCGAACTCAATACTATCTTTGAATGCTACCAACAACCCACTGATGAATCTCTGAATCTTTGCTTTCTCCTCCTTCAGATAAAGCACATACCTCAACAATTCAAAGAATCTGCTAGTGTACTCCTCATCGACCATGGATCCCATCATCGGTCATGGATCCCATCTTTAGCTCATAGAATTCTTTTGCCCTGTTATCATAGTATCTCTCAAATAGATACTTTTTCCTGAAAATTCTCTCGAACTTACTACAAGTTAACTCCTCTTCATGAATACCTCTGACATTCTTTACATCTTCCCACCAAATGTTTGCTTTACATTTATGACTGAACATAGCTATTTTGTTCTCTGAGTAATCATGCAATCTGAAGAACTTATTCAACCCAAGCAACCACACTTCTGTATCTTGTGACTTCTTCATTTCTCCATCAAATGTAGGTGGCTTTGCTTTCTTGAACTCATATGGCAAATATACCCTGTCACTCTCCTGTAAGGATGATAGCGATGATGAACATGGTACCTCTCTGAACCAGAGAGTAAAGCCCATGTCCACTGCCTTATCTATCATGTGCATCTAAGAACCTGCCATCTCTAACTGTGTCATCTCTATCCGACCTGTGCCCACCATGAGACTTGCTACCATATGCCCCATTAGTCCTGTCCTCTTGTCCATGACTGATCCTAAGTGGTCCTTGTCTCGGCAAGTCTGACAAACGTTGAAGGATGACTTCATTAACCTCTGCTTCTTTCACCTGTGCCCTGGCAAGTCTCTCTTGTGACTGAATGATTTTGTCATTATCTACTTTGCAACTCCTTATTTTTACCTTCAAACTTGTCAAAGTGTCTGCTATCTTAGCAGAGTACCCATCACAATGTTGCTCATCTAATCTATAGGGAGAGTCTCATGAACTGTAGTCTACCATTTTTCTAGTCATCTTTGATATTCTTCTTGCAAGTATACCATGTCAACTAAACCAAAATATAAACATAAGCAACATAACTCAGTATAGTTTAGGGGAGGATATATCGTTTGCAAGATCAACCATATTGTTGTAGTGTTTTCTTCTCGAATGTGTACGAAAAGAGCCCACTTAAGATTGTGGATGACAAACAATTTCAACAATATAAATCGTTGCTAAACATTGTAGATCTGCAGCAAATGATAGAAACAAAACCTGCCAAAGTCCTAATCTATGCCACACTCATAGTTAAACAACAAAATGAAACAGTAATAATAACTCCAATAATCCAATGGCAACCAAATATACAAAGAATATATTTTATTATAACACCTATGAAGGGAACAAATAAATGTTACCAGTACCCCTCTATGGGATGGGTTCTTGGCTATCCTCAAACGTCTTCAGCTTATGTAGAGTCTCTCTCCTCTATAATGTGTAAACCCAACAAATAAAATATTTGAGCTCAATGGGAACTCAAATGGAAGAAAAATGGTGTGTGACAGTGATAATAGTCAGAGTTACAATAGTGAGTGCAACAATGAAAATAATCAAAAGTTAATAATGAATGGAAAACCCTTCTATTTATAACAAAATATTGAGTTATCCTCGAATAATGAGCAATAATAAAATATTACTAACCCCATTCTTGGAATAACCACTTGGAATATTTTATTATATTTGGTTAGGAGAAAAAAATATTTAAAGTTTTATTTAGAAATAGTAAATAAATAACTGATTTATTTATCATCTCAAGAAATTGGTTAAGGAATAATAAACAAATAATGATTTATTTAATTATTCCAAAGGGATTTAATCAAATTTGACAAGGAATAATAATAAATTAGTGATTAATTAATTATTCCTAGAGAAAAATAAGATAATCAATAATTTATCTACTGATTTTTCATAATTGGGTCAAATATGAAAAGGAATAATAATTGAACAATGGTTTAATTAATTATTCCTAGAAGAAAATTAAATAAATAGTGATTTATTTAATTATTCTTCATGGGTTAAATTATAAATTACTTAACAAAGGTGGTTTATTAAGTAATTTCTCACACTAAAAACAATTTTATTATGGTAAAATTGGTTTTACATGGTGTACTTCGATCCATTTAATAAATTATGCTAGATGATCAATTTTTTGGTGATAACAGATTGCCCCCCAACGTACGAGTGTTAGGAGAAAAACATATGACCGAAGTACATTGTAAAGACTCAATCACTAGACAACATAGTGGAGTTAGAGAGAGAGAGACCAATAGCGCTGAAGCGAACGAGGATAGGGATAGAGGAGGCGAGACCAACGCAAGTCTCCTTTTATGTTATGGTACCAGATCTCAATGTGGCGGGGGAGGCATAACTATACCCGCCGAGATAACTTAGTACAAGAATAATGATGTGCTCAGAAACATAAAACTGAGCAATGAAGTACATGTTGAATGGTACATGATACATTGGCATAACTGAGCCAGAAAATAATACAATGTGTCCCATATACATAATACACCTGGAAAAATATGAACTAGGACCGAATACAATAATATCTTAGTACATGAGATATAATGGCCCTTCCATCAAAAAATAGGTGGGAGGGAGGAAGGTTAGAACAACAGAAGAAGCCTTGCTGAATAGGGAAGGGCTCTGCAAAATTGAATGGATCATATGAAGGAGACGTGCATGCTATGAACACTGTGATCAGTAGAAACCGAACCCATCAAATTTGCGAAACTGCATTTGAGGTTGTAGCATAATAGGAATGCATCCGAGCATGTGGGGAGCTACCTAAAGGGCCACCCCCTCATGAGGTCTGAAACGTCTCACACACACCCGGGAATCACTGATGCAATCTAATGCATCACTGGAGCATCAAGTGTATGAATCAAGAGCATGAAACAACCAAATCAAAGGGAAATAATGAGTCCCTCTTCTCGATCTGAGCCACCGAACAAAAATGGAAGCTGGAACCAAGATACACTGCTCTCTAGGCTGTTCTCCTGGATTAAATGAGCTGATGTCGACAAAATAGGGCCCGCGATATGTGAGGCAATGAGGATCCTCAACCAAGGCATGAGGGAAAATAGTAATGTGACTGATGGACTAACACTAGGGACAATGGAAAATGTGGGACTGAGGGACAAATAGACACTTCCCTTGTCAGAGCATAAAGTGCATAGTTGACCTGGCAGCGACTGACTCAACTATGGAGGGGATGGGGGATAGTATGACTGGAGGACAAAATGGGTGGCACAGGATGAACGGTATGCAAATATGGATGGAATACTGTGACATGATATAATGGGATACAAAACAAACTCCATGGATGCAAGGGTGACTCATTGCGGATGCTTTGAACAAGGGTGGCTCGATAATGCTGCCACTCAGAATAGGCCCAGTGGGGACCATGAAGGCATGAGTAAATGATGGTTACTCATGACGAAATCGACATGTGAGATGACAAGCACCAAGGGAAGGTGCTCCCCAAAGTACAATTGTCACATATGGAGAAATTCGATTTTGAGAGGCGATGAAGTGACCTTCCTTGGAAAAATGACTTCCTGGTGAATTATCAAATCATCAAAAATTGAGAAATACCCATTATAATACTCGATGAGAGCTTTCCAACGGTGCTAATGGTTCATCAAACTGAGCTACGGTTTGGTCGCAAATGGCGACAGAAAAATTGTGAATTTTTCTATGAAAGGATGTTTTCCCTCCAATTTGAATTCATTTGCTAAGTGAGCTGTGGTGAATTTGGAGAGGAGGAAGAGACCCTAAATCTTGTGGAGATCGTAGCGGACAAACCGCCCTTCAGAATTAGGATCTGCGACTTTCAAGTAGGTGGCCTTACTCATCTCTTCAATTCCAGTGGTTTAGTTCCTGATTTTTAGCACCCTGTAGCTCCCTGGGAGACTCCTACTCCTCTTTACAGTCGCATCACACTTTTTGGGCCCAAAAGTGTGATTTGGCTCGCATGGAATAGGTGAAAACCTATGAGCTTGCTCTTTTTGGGCAGAAAACTGCGATTTGGGACTGAAAAGAGGGGTGGTCTCCTGGCCTGATGGGGGTTGTAGGTTGATCAATATAGACCAGTGTTTTCTTCTCTGGATTGACAAGACATGTGGCGTTTTCCAGGCATGGAAAAGTTGAAAATCAACTGGCATGAGCGAGACTTAGATACCCTTTGATCCGAGATTTAGAGAGATCAGGGGGTTCGAGGGGCATTGGCTCACTATGGGGTTCTCAAGTTGGTAGAGAACCCATTGATGAGGGCAAGTTAGCCCTTGCTATCAAGAATTGTGAGCTATTGGGATCCAGACTAGGAGGTCTTTATCATGCAGGGGCACAAGATTGAGCTCACATTACAGGATATTTATTTCTTGACCGGACTCCCTCCCCTAGGAGTGGTGGGGGATGTACATCTGGTGTTGCCTCGTGGGAGGAACATTACAGAGTTTGTGGAGCACCATTGTCCACGGGATGTGCTTGTGAAGGGCACGACCATCCCGATTGGTGATCTAGACAGGCTAGAGACACGATCTGATGTTGCAGCTGTGCTACGGGTTTTAGGCAGCAAGGCGTTCCATCACATCACTGGTGGGCAGATGATGCTGGTTGAGAGTGTTTTGGTCGGGACCTACTATGGGTGGGCCCAAATGATGCTGTCATTGGTGAAACGACACTTGAGTCTATGCAGGAGGCAGGTGAACCGTGATTGTTCTTTTGGTACAGTACTGTGTGCATTCTTCTTTGAGAAGATATCCACCATCCGTCCTCATGTACAAATCCGAGATGGGGGCCCACAGGAGCCCAGGATGCACTGCTAGGGACAGCTACCGCGGAGAGGAGGAGGGGGAGTCAGACGAGTGTTCTAACCCAAGTTTTTTGCACATTGGGATCAGATGCTCCTCTACATTGACAGTTATCCTTATAGCGGGATGAACTATCAGGGTGATCCTGACTTACCACTTCCGCCTGGGCGAGCATGGGGACCAAACAGTGAGTGTTAATTTTCTATTGTTTATGGTGCATTTCATATTTTTATCACATCTATATGATACTGAGTGAAAATATGTGGTATGCAGACATAGCACCAATAAAACCAGCAGGATATGCTGGACGAACCGCAGCACCTGGGGCTACAAATTAGGGAACATTGTCGTCACGACAGGGTCCAGAGGATAATGCGCTACTCATTGATCTACACCGTAGGTGTGAGGTACTCTTGACCGGAGTTTTTGAGCGCAGATGACATGAGTTAGACGATCGATACACAGATGAGTGTATTGGTCTTCCCTTAGAGGCGAGGTATCATGCAGTGCATAGCGATGGCTGGTCAGGCAATTTGTGATCTACGTGTAGGTGGAGCAGAGCCTTTGGTGCGAGATCTGCTGGACAGTGACTAGATATGGGGACATGTGAGTCCCTTTGGTTTTGATTTTTGGAACATGCTATGGGCATGTCTGATGTATTTAGATCTATGGGCTCAAAACACTTATATGATACATAATATGATTATGCATTTTTATATGACGATGATGGTTTGCCATGTGTTATGTTTTATGGTTGTCTTATGTGGTATACATGTGATAAATGCCAATCTAGAATGTTATTTGCAATGGTTTCTACATAGTTATTTTGGGCTTTAGGAACATGACTGAATGTGATGGTTTCAAATTCACGTACCAACAACTTAACTCGTAGATATTTTCTAAACAGGGCTTGTTTATGCACATGATACACACCATTCAATTACATGACAAGTAGCAAGGTATCTAAACGAACATGAAGATGAAGGATGCGATGAGCGAGGTCATTGACTAACAAACCTATCACTGCATCATATTCAGCCTGGTTATTGGTGGCATATCCAATGCACACTCCATTTGAAAGGACTAATGTATGCAAGGGGGTAAAAATGGCCTAGGATGTCGAGGTTAGATTCTGGGAGAGGTGACTCGCACCGTCGGCATGACCGATATACGGTGTGGATGATGGATCCATCTGAAAGGTGAAAAGGACAACGGATGAGATGATGCAGCCTACCTAACTTCATGATAGAAATAAAGACACGCAAATCAAAGGGATATGTTATGAGCAAAATTTCTTGAGGTAGAGTGCATTGGGAGAATTAGGAAGGAGATGGCCCTCAGAATCCTCCAAAAGATATGCCCCCTTGCCTACGTGCAAGGGGAATCATGGGTAGACATGGCTTCCATGATGTCCCCATTAGAATGGAAGATGGGCAAACGAGAGGCCAAGCGCCACGCAGAGCACTAGAGAGGCCAACGTGTCTAACGCAGAGGCCCAGAAAGCTGACGCAAGGCCTCCTGGGGCTGACGCGGGGCCATCGTGAGACAAAGAGGGGCTGACACAGTCTAAATTGGGCAGACACTGGGGTTGAAGAGCAGTTTTTGTGCTAAAGAGCTACCGGAAGGATTTTCCAGGGTTTCAACCATGAGATTTCTCTCAAACTGTGAGGTATAGCTGCTAAGGAAATTCTCTGTTGGGTAGGCCGGTTTCGGCACCCAAATTGTACTATGATATTGCTTAATAAGAAAACTCTCAGATAGTTGCACCGGTTTTCCTGCATTAGGTTTTCCCAGGGACATTGGTCCAAAAATAATGGTGTCATGTGGTGTGTTTGTTCTTGTTCCTTTTAGTTGCTGACATGTAATATGTTGAGCATGCACTGGTGTTTATTTTTAGTATTTACTTTGTAAATAACTGGTTAAGGAAAAATAACAAGTAGATAGGAATAAATCAGATAAAGTGCATGAAGGGTTTCTAAACTAAGTAAAATTAGAAACTTCAACAAATTCTTGATCAACTTGGTGTATCTCCAATTGACCTCCAAGCCTCCTCTTATATTTTTCCTGTTGACGATTCAATGGCAGAGATTAAGTCCCTAATCAACAGCTAAGATTAGATTTGGCTTGATCCTCGTTATTTAGAACTTTCTCACCCATTTTATATTAATACACATTAATATTTTAATTTTCCTAAGTTTAGACTTAGGGACCCATTAAAAATATTAATTATTTTAATATCTCTCCATCCGGGTGGAATTTCCCCAAACAATTTCTGGGTCTTGAAGATCTCATGTGCCTTAGCCTCTCCACCAATTTTCATGGCTAGAGCACATCCGATGCTACCAAAAATCAACACCTATGTGATGTGAGAATGCAAGACTCACTGGCAACCAACAAGTCCAAGAGCCACGATTGAATGGCCTAGCCACTTGGTTAATTTTAGCAAGTTACGAAAGGAGATTTGATTATTAATGAGACCAATGCCTTATCAAGTCAACTACTTGCTTTATATCAATTAAGGACCAAATGATCGGATGAACAACCACTACTTGAATGCTTATCTACCTTATATGCTATGCAAATCCTGTGACTAAGCTGAGATGCAAGATCTTGGTTTATTTTAATTAAATTCCTAGCTAAGTATATCCCTTGATCTTTATCTATTTTGAGCCTAGTCTCTAGAGTAAGTGGCAAAGAAAAGTCAAGGTGAAGCAAGCAAGGGCTTGGTTAATGATCCCTTTCCTTGAAAGTCACCGTTTTAAATACTAGAGAGCCTAGATTTCTCAAGCAAAGATGAAAGGGTGTTCCTATCTCTCTATCAACCAAGCTTATGCTTGGAGGTAAATTATTAATGCAAGATTATTAAGTGTTTCTTAAGGTGAGATTGCTTAATGTTCTTTCAAGTACTTAATTATGATTGATCTTAAGTTATGACAACAAGTACTTAACAATGGTAATTAAGAGACAATCTCAACCACAAGAATATGTGCCAACTTTGCAAGTGTCAACAAGATACAAGAGAGAAATATGATAGATGCTCTTCACACTGATTCACTAATATAGAGTTACCATTCACAATAGATATCCACCTTGGGCATGAACAATAAATCAAATGGCAATTAGAGCACTTATCCACTTAGAACAATTAGCCAATGAGACAATGCCAATGATAATTACTAAAAAGAGAAAATAAGATTATCAATGTTTGTATACAATTAGAAACTTTCCAAATAATTTGCAATTAGATTCCTCAATCCCAATTATTCAAGATATATTCAATTAAATTTGTAAGTCATCAAGTTAAGAACACTTAGATTTTTATTGCCAATGTGTAAGAGACCAAGAGATACCAATATCCAATCAATTCTTAGATTTAGTCACTTAAGCAACCATTCGACAACATTATTGGATTAGGTGCTTTAGAGAGTGAGATTATTAGTGCAAAGATTGAAACTATGAAGATTTCACAAGACAACAATATGTTAGTGTTCTTATCCAATAATACTAATGCTAGCAATCTTGTTCACAACAACACATTAGACCATGTAAACAAATCTTTTTTCAATGAGAAATTATCATCTATGAGTATGAACAAATGCTAGCTTATGCTAATTTCATCCCAATCACATTCAAATGAGAAACAAGTGAATTTTATGACAGTAACAAGTAGACTTGGTCTTAGAGCACTTTAGATGCAAAATGTGAGATGAATGATGCAACAAAGTTAGTAAAAAATTCACTTTGTCAATTGTTGGCTTGCTGAGGCCTGACCCAGGTTCAAAAGTGTTTTAGCCAAACAAATCCCAAAACTACCGGCCCTTTTGGCAACAATCCGCGGAGTGCAGACTGAGGTCTCACCAGAGGTAGTATGGGAGGGTGCTGGAACCAGGTTTCCGCACCCTAGGGATGTCTTAATGAGGTCTGGAAAGGTCGCGAACCAATCCTGCACGCTTGCGCTACTCCACGCAGCAGTCTAACCTTCACTTAGATTTGAAGAGGAGCTGCCTAGATCTTTTACCCTTACGGCATTATTATTATAGATCTGACTTAATTTTGTGGGCCTAGTAATCTTTATCAATCATTCAAGATTTATAACCAGGACGCACAACCATAAACTGTAACGAGATGCATAAACATATACCAAAACCATAAGCATATAGATCTGTGAATAGATACACAATATTTCAGAATCAACTTGGCTTTTATTAACTTTCTGTACTAGTACAATCCAATTCCACCCTACGCACTCAGTTGTAGGCTAAGTCACCGGATTCGTCCTAAACCCCCTACGAATCCCGAATCCAGCGAATCTGACACGATTCGGTCCTGATTCGTGTCCAAATGACATGACACGTTGTGTCCATTTCCGGCACGTCGAATCCGAGGTCGTGTCGTGATTTTCAAAATCGTGTCGCGATTTTGGGACACGTGTCCTGTTTCCAGGACTCACTAAGCTCAAGGCGCGAATGAAAAGGGCGTGTTTGCTCATTAATATTTTCATTATGCAAGTGATTTGTGCTGTTGGAAAGTGATTTGTGCTGTTGCAGCAAGGAGTAGAGCATTCAGCAAGGAGACCGGTCCACCAGGTAAGTTCTAATCTCACTATTCAGTGTTTACAGTTTACGTTGAGCAGCTCCATGCCACAGACTTTTCTAACCTCGGATTACCAGTCAAGCCCTTTGACAATCCTCGGTCTCCATCTACAAGGGCCTCAACTTACTTGGATAACGAAACCACTCCAATCACACTATTATTCAACCACTCCAATCGTAGCAAAGAAGGGTTATAAGTTATACGGATACCACAATCAAGTGGCTCAAATTTTTGTTCCCTGAACTGTATTTTTAATCTTGCCACAACACGGTAATATGTCTTAGTTGTTATTATTCTCTTAAGTATATGACTAGGCTGCCTTCTCATACTTGAATCACGAGAATAGGTTTTGTATACCTTACTTATCACAACCATTTCTTCAAGGAGATATGTCACTGTTATTGATGAAATGTTTCGGTCCCTTTATCATGACAAGGTTAACTACAGGTCTATGTATATATCACAAACTGTCCACAAATTTTCACATCTACAGGACAACATCTTTCAATTATGGGACTGATTCTTCTTGTAACAAAAACAGTTCAACAAGCAACATTCAAGCACACCTCTCTGCCTATTCTTTGATGAGAATGACCTATAACAATGATTTGCGTATTCAGAACAGAGTTTTATGATCTTAAGATAGTGGGAAAATCTTATTTATTGGCATAGCCACATATCACAATTGCTTTTCTAACACTGAGGCATTGATGTTTGCCATTTGGTATATCCTCTGTGGTATGATTGCTGTTGGATTGATGGAAACCTTGGCATTGTAAACATTTTGATCACAGAGAATCGATGTTTCAAATCTTGAATGTTGTGACACTTAAAAATTTAAAATTGATTAATGCACAGTCACACTCATTGAATTATATTGATCAAATAGTAAAGTTGGAGTCCATATCTCGGTCTTAAAAGGCCTTCTCACCTGGGTTGTGTATTGACTCTTGAGGTAACTCGGGCTTCTATTATGCCAGCAACCAAGCTTTACGGCCTCCTTTTCATGGTGAACAGAGGCTTGGCCCTCCTCCATAGAATTGTGGCCATTCTCTCATAGATCAGAGAATATAATGCCTATTCTCGGCCTCTCCTTCCACAGGATCAAACTGCAATCTTGGAGAAAACTTGGCTGCCCAAATACACTGAAAATTGAAATCCTGTACGAGCTTGGCAAGATCAAAACTGTCTTTGTTCTAAGACTGGCATTTCACCTCCATTTTTTTTAATTTTTTACAGCAGTTTGTATATCATTTTCATTCTTTATCTACAAATTTGTGCATGCTTTGTAAGTTTGTTCATTTTTTTTTACAGGTAACAGTGTTCATGGCTCAATCAAAGGCAGCAGTTAGGGGGCAAAGGAGGGGCAAGAATGTCATGGGTAGAGATGCCCTTCCTCCCCCAATATCATCAGAGTCTGCTGCAATTAATGTTGGGGGAAGAGTACTTAAAGACAATGATAAATATCCATTGTGGAAATATGTCACAAGAAAGGATGGGCCAGACAACAGGGAAAGGGAGGAGGCAATGTGCAATGGGAATGTAATTTTTGTAACATTTCTTTCAAAAGCACATATTACCGTGTGAAATCACATTTGTTGGCTTTACCTAGTTGTGGGATTGGATCTTGTAGAGCTATTACTTCACAAAAGAGAAAAGAATTGGAAAAGGAGGCCAATGTTGGTATGGAACATGTGGCACTGGCTTCAAAATCAAAAAATACCAAGAACGAAGACCCCCTTCCATTTTTAAGGAAAGGCAACACCAAATTTCCATTTGAGAGTTCTACTTCTACTGGGGGACAAGCATCAAAAGGAAGAGCACTTGGTCCAATGGACAAGATTTTCCAAAAAGAGAGACGGGAAGAGCTTGATCTCACCATTGCCTTCTTCTTCTATCAAAACTTCATATCATTTAATGTTTCACGCTCACCTTTATTTGTTGAGATGTGCCGAGCTCTAACTCAAGGGGCTCCAGCAGGGTATGTGCCTCCTGGGTTAGAGAAGTTGAGAACCACATTGTTGACGAAGGCAAAAAAAGAGGTGCAAAAAATGCTTGAGCCTATTGTGGCAACATGGCCAACATTTGGGGTTAGCATTGTTTCTGATGGATGGACAGATCCAGCACGACACCCAATCATCAACTTCATGGTGTCTTCCTTGAATGGTCGAGTTTTCATGAAAGCAGTGGATACACTTGGCGAATACAAGGATGGACAATTTATGGGTGAGTTATTTATTGAAGTTGTTGAAGATGTAGGTGTTGATTCTTGTGTGCAAATCATTGCAGATAATGCACCTGTTTGCAAGGCTGCTGGCATGATTGTAGAAGCTAAATATCCACAAGTGTTTTGGACACCTTGCATTGTCCATTCATTGAACTTAGCACTGAAATCCATTGCTTCTGATGTGCTTTGGATTGGAAGCATTATTGAGGATGCAAGACATATCTGTAACTAACTTTGTGCAAAATCATACAAATGCCCTCACTATCTACAAGGAGTACAACAATCTATCATTGTTGAAGATTGCTGATACACGGTTTGCATCTTCATTCATGATGTTGAAGAGGTTGAGGGGGGTCAAGACCGCTCTTGGGTCCATGGTTATTTCTGAGTTTTGGTCTTTTTGGAGAAAGACAGATCAGGCGACCTCTAAAAGAGTGAAGGACACAGTGCTAGATGATGCTTGGTGGGAGAGGGTAGATCTAATTATTCGGATCATGGACCCTATCATTTCTTTGCTTCGAGTTGCAGATGCAAACAAACCCATCCTAGGAGAGGTTTATGAGGAATGGGATTCCATGATTGAGTCTATGAGGAGCATTATTCTACAGAGTGAGTGCCCCGAGTATGAGACATCACCAGAGGCCTTTTGTGATACTATACAGAATATTCTTGTCAGCAGATGGGACAAGAATTGTACACCTTTACATTGTTTGGTTCACTCATTGAACCCCAAATACTACAGCCATGAGTGGCTGAATGGTGGACCTTCTCACAGATTCCCTCCTCACATGGATGGTGAAATCTCACAGGGGAGAAAAGAGGCATTTAGGCGGATTTATCAGGATATTGCATTGCTTGCTGAGGTGGAGGATGCCTTTGCAGATTTTTCCACTGGCAATGGTCGATTTGGAGGTTATGATGTGATTAGAGACAGGGGGGCTAGGAAGCCCTATTCTTGGTGGGCAAATCATGGGGCAACAAGCCCTCCTCTTCAGCATTTAGCCATGAGGCTCCTCTCTCAGGTGACTTCATCCTCTTGTTGCGAGAGGAATTGGAGCACATATGGGAATTTGTGTAGTGTGAAGAAGAGCAAGCTTGAGCAGTCCAGGGCAGAAACAATGGTGTATGTACACACCAACCTTCGTCTTATTTACAGGCAAAGGGAAGAGTGGTTGAGGGGAAAGACAAAGATGTGGGATGTCTTTCCTGATGATATGGGTCTGGACAACAGTGTTGAGTTGGCATTGGCCAACATGGATCTCAGTGATCCAATGCTAGAGCCTGTAAGATTTGATGACTTAGAGGGGTCAACCTCCACACCAGCAGATGCAGAGGCGACTATGGATACAGGGGAGGAGGAGGATGCAGAGGAGAGAAGTGGGGACCATGATGATGGGGACAGTGATGTTGATTATGATGCTGATTGATGCCTTGAGGGTCGAGGCTTGTATACCTATAGTTGTTTTATATTTCTATTTCTATTTGCCATTGGCATTGCATCAACACTACCTATGTAACACATTTTGATTTGATGACTTAATGAGAAAACTATAGTTGTCAGTGTGTTTATCTTACTATCTTGTAGTTGTAAGTTGTCTTTCAATTATGAATTATGAATCATGATTTAAATTTTTAATAGATTTATGATTTTATCATTTGTGACCAGTACCACTGACATTTATTTGAATTTTGTATGTACTATGCATGCTAATAGCTATAGATGAAGATCTATGTTTGAAATCAATAAATTTGTATCATTAATTAAAATTTGTGTAAGAAAATATGATAATATCTAATTTTTAATATATATATATATATATATATATATATATATATTATATATATATAGTAATATATATATATTTAAACTCTATATATATATAATATATTTTAAATAAAATAATATATAACGTGTCCTAATGTGTCCTGTTCTGAGGGGTCAGCGTGTCTGAATTCGACACCACGAATCTCGAATCCTACGTGTCCCGAATCCCCGTGTCAGGTGACTTAGGCTACAGGGGTCCGCGCACACAATTGCGAACTCTGCCAGGCCTCTGCGCACACAACGGCAGAGCCTCTTCCTACTCCTACAACCCAAGGCTCAGACTTACAGACTCAGAGCGAATATTGACTTCAAAAACCCATAATAATCCAAAACAAACTCAAAAAACTACCTTTTACACTTAAGGCCTTGCTCTATTTATACATTCCCATGGTCCGCGGACCATGGGTAGGCCAACACATTCTATATTAAATTACATTATTTGAGGGCGGACAACCCTTTGACTTGACTCATTACAATTCGCGCTCCATGCACTTCGCAGAGCCTTTACAATATCATTACCCAAAATTGTGGGCTTTATGCCCCAAAACCATTACGTGGGGGATCCGCTGTCCAACAGGCCCCCAACACAAACATCGTGACTCACCCTCGAGTCACCCCGTCGATGTGACGAGTTGCACTGCCAAGGCTTCGCGGTCTTCCATCCCTGTGAGTGACGCACTATAGTATGTTGCTCCGTCATTGCCTCCTGCAATGCTTCGTCAAGCTTCTGCTCCATTGCCCCTACTAATTCGCTTAACTGATGATGCTCATTCTACTTTGCTAAGTTAACAAAAAACGACCCCTCATAGGATTTTAACTCTACCTGAGATGTAAAATGCGTGAACTTTTTGTGCAAGAGCAACAAACTTGCAATCTCTGGTTCAATATACTCAATGTCTGCTAAAGCTTGTGTTGCATTTTTGCAAGAGAGTTGTTACTGTCCGCGAGGTCCCAATCTTCAAGTTTTGTCGTGGGCACCTGGCTCATTAATGCTATACTAGCGGCAGATTGTTTCAAATCTAGTTCTGGCTCCGTGTCTTAAATGCCCGCCGCCCATTCCTTTTCGCCTTAACTTGGACGCCTTGTCATGAACAGTGACACCAATGATCACTTCCTTGTCTATCTGTGCAGCAGCATAACCCTTGTGACATACCGACCCTGTGTGCACCCCTATTGTCACGCAACTCCTTAACAAACTGTTTTATAGTCCTGCACTCCCTTTCAACTGTCTGGAGCGGTGAGACTGTGCTTCCTACAGATAGTCAGGTGGTCACACCCCCGGTGTGAGGCTTCAATTTCCCTGCTAGCCCGGGTTGCGGGCACCCTTCAAATACCCTTGCGTCCAGTAGTGCATCGTGTTCTTCTTTGTATGGTACACTCCCCTATTTAGTGAGGTGCAGTCACAGCCATGATAGTAGGGTCACAATTCTTTCTAATGCCATAGTAGGGTCAGCTTGACTTGGTCTCAGCATGCTCAATTTTTCACGGCCCACTTGCGCGACTTCAATTTTCAGTTTGCTGATTTCTTCATCCAATTTCACGCTTTTCTTCTCAGCCGTGCCCACTCTCCATCAAGTTCGCGAAGTTTCAAGCTCCTTCGCCGAATGGCTTCCTGCAACTACCTAATTCCTTTACCGGGAGTTGTGGTCTAGGGATTCTTCTCTATCCTTCTGGTTTCCCCTCTTCTTGTCACTGTTGAGGTCATTTCCGTGCCCCGGTTTTTGCTTATGGTCCTATAGGCCCATCGAACCGTTGGTATGCGCAGGTCCCAATCCATTCATTCTTCCTGGTAAACTCTATTCATGATTCCGCATAGCTTTGTGAATGCTCCGACATGGGATATGTGTCGCTTTTCATGCTGCCGCGTCAAGTTCTGATTTTTTATCCTTAGCCTAGGATGTGCTTGCACAGCATCTGTCTGCACCCATCGACACAGATGGGCGCACAAGCTGCTTCTCCCTGGCCGCCTGACTCGCGTTCGACGCTGGTGACTTTCAAACCATAAGTGCATCTGTCTTCGACATTCACGCCAATTCCCAATATTGTTCTGGTGTGTATTCCACCATTTCACGGGTGTCGCGTGCAACGCTCGTTCTAGCACATCATACGGTTGTTGTTCCAGTGCCGCACTTTTACATTGGTTAAAAGATTCCTCGACGTTTGTTACTCTATCATCTGTTGGCAGTGCCCTTGCTTCGATCGTCACGCGCCGCAGTGATCCAATCATCATATTGCAATTCAGCGTTGTTACTTCGTGCAACCAGTTCTGCCAGTGTTATATTTCTTCATCTGAGTCCGAAGTACAAGAATTGTTGCGTTCCCATGAGATTCTCCCATCTTCAGTCGAGTTCACCCGATCCTGGTCTTGCGTTGTTATCTGGTAAATTCAATCCAACTCATCGTCGCTGTCATCATCGCACACAGGTTCAGTGTAGCATGCTCCTTCGGTTGGATCTAGCGGAACTATTACGCGTAGGGAATTTTTCTCGAAAATCATCTTCCGCTTCTTCAGGTTGATGACTCAATTCATATCTGTGGCCCAGTCTATTCCTAGCAATGCAAGGTAAAGGTTACTGTTATCTACAATTTCTATTACTTCAAACTCTTTCTGGGTGCTCGCGCCTTCGATGTCCACCGTTACCCCTTGCAATCTCCCCATGGGCACGATCTTTTTTTGGTTCGCCATCCGTAATTGAATAGGGGACCACTACAATGCAGGCCTACCCATGCGTTCCCATGTCTGCTTTGGTAATACATTCGCGTACGAACCCAGGTCTAGAATTACCTAATCCATTCCATATTCGCCAATCTGCGCCGTAAATCTCATCTCCCTCCCAGTGCGCAATGTATGCCTTCCTAGTTTCCGGACTATGCGCAGTTCACTTGACCTTGCGCATCTAGTTATCAATTCTTGTAGTCCTTTTACTGCCCTATTATCGCGCAACAACTTCATGCATGTCTCTAAAAAGGTAGTTAGCATAGAAGGATCCATTCTTGGCTCTGGTTGATCCTTACTACCTGAAGTAGAGGCCTCCGCGAAGCTCTTCTTAGCTTCCATAAATGTCTCCTTTGCGCGTTCCAAGTCAAACTTGGGTTCCTTTGTAGGGTCCTTGCGAACCCATGTATCTCCTTCGAGCTGCTTCCCCCTATCTTCCCCTGTGGTCGCGCTGCTTCTGAGCACCATGTTCACGTTAGGGTCTTCTTCGCGCAGTTCAGACCTCATCATTTGAATATTCTGCGTCAAATTAGGCTGAAGTACCCCTTTCTCGCACATCTGTGTGATCAGCACAGGGAAACCTACCATTTCATGATCAAACTGCTCATAGTACGAACAAGATATTCTCATTGGGTTGGTACAATCATGAGCGTAGTGCCCTGGTCCTCTGCAATTGTAATAAATTAATTTTCCTCATCCTCGACCTCGTCCCTAAAATCCACCGCACGCCATCCCCGCGGCTGGGTTGAGGCCTTGCGTTTTTGTCTGCATCCTATAGGCTAGGGTTCGATCCATCATTAACTCGTAGCTCCGACAAGTACGCTCGCCATGGCCCACCGATCTACCGAAATTGCAAAACAGTTGCTAGGGGGTCTGTGTATACTTCTACAACAAATGACAAAGTTGTCCGTGGTGTGTTTTCCTCCCACCTGACAGATCGCGCACCAGAGCGGGGTTGTTGCACTCGGCCCCGCTTGTGCCTCCAGTCTCAACGGCATTGGCCCCCCTCCTGCCAAGTAGTTTGCGAGTACCGGACAATGATCCTTATCATGGCCTTGGCCCTTGCATTTTATACACCACGCTTCTTCTCGCGCCTTTGGTTTTGGCATCCTATCCTTCTTCAAACTCTGCATTTCCAAGTATAGGTTCTACAGTTGCGCGTGTTGTTGGACTCCCAATCCCAGATCCTATATTAGTGTTTCATGCAACCTCATCGCCATTTCCAATGCTTCTACCTGGGTCGAAAGCTTCTGTTGTGACAGCACCATCCTCAGGTGTGGTGTCAAAGACGCCACAAACCACGCGCGATGTTGCGCATCCGTTAGCGTCATATTAGCCTCACGGATCGTACTCTTCAGCCTCTGATCCAGATCCCAGGGGGTGTCACCTGGAAGCATCGCGATCTCCTTAAATCCGATGATTGATTGCGTCTCTGATTTCGACCAGCTAAATTCTTTGTTCAACGCATTTTGGATCTCTGCTATTCCTGCATTTGGGTGATCATTTGAGTGCTTGATATACCACGTCAACGCGCGATCCTGCAACGTGCTTACCAATGTAGCCTTCTTAATGTTATCGTTTGTAACCCCTTGTGCTTCCCACACTGCTCTTACCACGAACCAGAACTGATCCGGGTCCTCATTTTCGACTTCTCTGAATATGGGTAGCTTAATCGCACTCGCCATATTGAACTGCAGGTTCGATGGAGGTGGTGTGGGCGAAGATGGAGGTGAAGGAGGTGAAGCAAGCAGTGGCGTAAGTGGAGACAATAACTGCGGAATGTACTATCTTATCAAACTGACCGCACTCCTCGGCAAGACCTGAGCATGCTCTTCCTCGCTTGATCACGGAGGTGAAATTAAAGGACTATTTGCTAACCCTTCGATACCTTTGTACAACTTTCTGCGTCACGTCGTTCCAATCATTAATGTATTCGCAACACCTGTTTTTCACATAACAACATCTTAATCCAGGTATTCAAAGATTTGATGTACTTACCTCGCGGTCCCTTAAGAAAACGTCTTTCTGCTTCGCTGTAGCTTACAGTCATGTCTATCGCAAATTCAGTAATAAACCCTCCTATTATCCGGTCGAGCCAATGGTCTATGGACCGCACGATCTTATCTTCTGATGCCTCTAGCCTGCGCACTAACTCCGGAGTCCACACTATCGGTTTATTGAGCTTATACCTTCCCTCGCTGTCGGCTAACCTCGCGATCCAATCATATAGCTCCGAAGAGAAGGACGCGAAAAAGATCTCGTGGATTTCCGTATATACTTACCTCGTGGTCCCTTGAGAAACGTCTTTCTACTTTGCTGTAGACAATGTTTATGGGAAAGAAATGAATAATTGTTTTAATCATGAAAGGAGTGGTTACAACCCAAGCCTTGATGTTGCAGGTTCCCTTCTAGTTTGTGTCTTCATTCCAATGCGTTGCCTTCAAAAGTCTTGTGGTTAAAAGGTCGGTATTCCAACAGAGTTTCACCAGGCCAAGAGCTTTCTTGAGATTTGCTAACTAGACATCTCAATGGGAGATAGTTTTATTTGTAGGCTTGTGAAAGAATAGGAGCAGGATATGGGATGGAGGTTGAGATCCAACAAGGTGGGGATGAATTGGCAAGGTACGACAGTATCACAGTACAATAGATATACATAGTGTGACAACCTAGCAGCATCATAGCTAATAACATTCCAACCTACAACATCCCTCAAAATTAGGGTTTTTAAGGTAATTTCACAATATTCTTATCTTCCTAATTAAGAATTTTCTTACATCTTCAAGGATTGATGGCAATTATGCTTTAGATTGTGAAGGATAGGGGTATGACATTAATTTTCATGCATGCAAAAAAATATCGTGTAACACAAGGTGGGAGCAAACCAATTGGAGCCTATCCTACCTTCCCTGATACCAATAAAACAATCAAGATATTTTGAGGGGAGGCAAATTCTAGATGGCATCATATCGTTGGAATTTCTAAGTTTAACCCGCTAGAAATTCATCCTATGCTATCTAATTTATTTCTTGCTACTTGTTCAATTACTTAACAAGTTATTTACCATGTAAATATTGAAAATAAATACAAGCACAGTATCAACACATACAGATCAAAAATTGAAAGTAAACAAGCACACAAGTGACACTGTTATTTTTGGACTAATGTCCCCGGAAAAACCCAATGCGGGAAAACCGGTGCAGCGATTCAGAGGGTTTTATTATTATGCAGTTTCAGAATACAACCTGGGTGCCGAGAATGGCTCTCCTCGCAAAGAATTCCCTCGACAGTAGTACTTCTCAATTGGAGACAGATTTTCCGGCTAAATCACCAAATGAACGATCCCATAGCAACAATGCAGCTTCTGCTGCTCTGCGTCACTCTGATAGGGGTTGGGTCACCCTATCCGGCTCTCCAGCTCCCAGACTGTCCCACGAAAAATCTCCCAATGTTGCCTCTAGGCTCTACATCAGCCTCTCTGACCCAGCATCAGCCTCTCTGGTCTAGCATCAGCCACTCTGGGCTCTGCGCAACTCCTGGCTACCTCTGCATGGCCTTTGGCTGCCTCTGCGTGGCCTCTAGTTGGTTCTGCATCAACCTCTCTTGGCTTCTGCACTGATCCTCTCGGTACTAACTCTGCCTCTCTATTATGTACTCACTGCCCCTCAACTGCAACTCTAGTCACTCACTCAATTTCCTCAGCAAACCCTACCCCAGAAAATCGAGTTGTTGATCTCTCTTGGTGTGTTCTCCAACTAACCCTCATGCCTTCGATTATACTTTTCTCGTTGGTCCATCAACGACTGAGATTAAATCTCTAATCAACGGCTGAGATTAGATTTGGCTTGATCCATGACTTTTGGACCATTCTAACTCAGTTTTATATTAATTCACATTAATATTTTATTTTTCCTAAAGTTTAGACTTAGGAACTCCATTAAAAATATTAATTATTTTAATATCTCCCAAACTTGTTAGATTCTGGCCAAACCATTTTTGCGTCTTGAAGATCTCGTGTGTTATAGCCTCTTCACCAATTTTCGGGGCTAGAATGCTACCCCAAATCAACACTCCCTCTTAGCGAGGACTGCGCTCTAGTAATACACCTCACTGAGTATCACCCTGATCATCCAACATCGGTCCTTGTGCTGATGCTAGGCCTCCCCGCCCAACATTCTCTGCACCGCTGCATCATGTACTGCAACCCATGGCCATGGCCCTGCCACTGCCACTGCATCCCCTCTCATCATGCTGCATCATGCTACCCATAGCACTGCCACTGCTAACTATTGCATTGCAACTCAGTTACTAAGAAGTAAGTAACTGATCTTGCCAATTCTGACATCTCTGTCAGGCTAGAAACACTCCTGATGTTGAAGCTCCCTCTCTCTGACAAGTGCTCCCGCTACTGACCTTTGCACTGTTGCAACAACTCCATGCATCTCGCACTGCTGCCTCAAGCTGTCCCGGGACTCCTGCATTGTAGCACCCTCTATCGCTCCATCCGCACCCGTCTCTACTAACATCTGCTAGTCCTGTTACTCCTCTTCGGGGCTCCAGTAGCAAGGTATAATCCAAGAGGTTGGGTACCTTGAGGATTCTGCCCCTCATCGCCTGTAGTCCATCTGACTACAGCTTGATGTCTTCCTGCCTCTTCTCTCGAGGTGCATGAGCACTCATGGCACAGTCATCATCATTCTCCACTTCCTTCTCCGCCTTAGCCTTCGCAGCCTTGGTCTCAAAAGCCTCTCCCTTACTCTTCTTCCTAGGACACTGGTTCGCATAGTGACCCAATTCCCACAATGGAAGCACTTGACTTTGGAGAGGTCCTTCTTTCTTTTCTCTGACTTTTCCGCAGATGCGAGAGCCGCATCTTCTTCTTCCCCCTTCTTGATTCTAACCCCTTTTTCGCTACTTCCCGCCTTGGACACCCGTCTCATCTCTTCTTGATGAAGAGTCGCCCACTGTTCCTCCCAATCTAGAAGGCTCATCCTACCCAGTATGCTCTGGACAAATACCTTCCAATCCTCGGAGACTGCATTCGACGCGGTCCTCACCATCATTTTCTGATCAAGTGTGGCCCCTATGGAAGTTAGCTGATCACGGATCTCCTTCAATCCACTGATGAAGACATCTATTTGCTCTTCCTTCTGCATCTGATTTGACCACAACTGATTTTCAAGTAACATCCTCCTTTGCACGAAAGTATGTTGGTACAATTTCTTCAGGGCTTCCCACATCTCATTTGTCGTTTCTTTCTCGACAATATGTGGCACCACATGATCCTTGACACTATCAAGGATGATGCACTTTGCCCTGGCCATTGCCTCCTCGTACTTGTCATTTTCAGCTAGGTCAACCGGGATCGCTATTGTTTTCAAGGCGAATTGTTTGATGCGATACCTATCTAGGATGGACAAGATCCTGGCCTTCCAGACTACGAAGTTTGAGGCTTCGTCTAGTCTATCCTTATCTCTTAGCCCATTCATTGCCATTTCGCTGCTCCTCTTTCGACTCTTTCAAGTCTCTCTACTTCCAGTCTAGAAGTTCTCGGTTTGACTCCCTCTGAGCCTTAATTTCCTTTCTGGAAATCCCTTTGCCAATCTCAAGATGCCCCACTCTGATCGTTTGTGCACTGCACCATTGATCAAGATTTCATGGCTAGAAATCCTCGGCAGCAACTCCCTCCTCCTTGGTCTTGCCCTGTTAGGAACTGTTCTGATCACAGTACCCCACCAGCTTTGCTCCGCAACTTACCCACAGCCTCCTATGCCCCAACAATCTGAGGGTTAGAGCCTCTAGGCTCTGCGCAATCCCGGCAACAACAAAATCTGCACCCGTAGGTTGTGAAAATTCTATCACTGTAGCAACTGATTTACTTTTCCTACTTATGTCACCATAAGTTATTCATGAAATTACTTCAATAAGCATTAAAATAAACATTGTTGCAGATATCACATTGTAATACCGAAAAAAAAAACATAAGCACAAGAATCAACACATTGACACATTTATTTTGGACTAATGTCACCGGAAAAACCCAATGTGGGAAAGCCGATGCAGCAAGGGAGGATTTTATTATTCAGCAATTTTCTAGTACAACAGGGTGCCAAACTGGCTTACCCACAGATAGACAAATTTTCCAGCACTTCTTAACCCAGCGTCAGCCCTACTGACCTCTGTGTTAGCTTGTTGAGACTCTGCACAGCGTCTCTGGCCTTCTGTGTCACTCCTGCAACCTCTGCGTGGATGACGTAGGCCCTGCTGGCTCTGTGCAGTTTTTGCTGCCTCTGCGTGGCTTCCTCTGGCCCTGCATCTACCTATTTTGCCTCTGTGTTGCTCCCGTCTCTCTGTTCCATACTTGCTACCTCCTAACTACTCTCCATACCACTGGTTCAATTTCTCAGCTAACCCCGCTCCATAAATTGAACTGACTGGTCTCCCTCAGTGTGTTCTCCAAGTGACCCTCAAGCCTCCTCTTATACTTTTCTCATTAACAAATCAATGACAGAGATTAAGTCCCTAATCGACGACTAAGATTAGATCTAGCTTGATCCATGACTTTTGGACCATTCTAACACAGTTTTATATTAATACACATTAATATTTTATTTTCCTTAAGTTTAGACTTAGGGACTCCATTAAAAATATTAATGATTTTAGTATCTCTCAAACTGTTTAGAATCTGCCCAAACCCTTTCTAGGTATTGGAGATCTCATGTGCTTTAGCTTCTCCACCAATTTTCGTGGCTAGAGCACATCCGATGCTAACCCAAATCAACACTTCTTCTTAGTGAGGAATGTGCTCTAGTAATACTCCTTATTGAGTATTACCCCGATCATCCGGCGGCATTAGTCCCTGGGTTGATGTTAAGCCTCCCTGCCCAACATCCTCTGCACTGTTGCATCTTGTACTGCTACCCATGACTCTGCTACTGCCACCGTTGCATCTGTACGACAATTCCCTATGCATTCGTGTTGTTGCTAGTCCTTTCTCCCAACACTGCATCTGCACTGCTACTCCCTTTACATCTATGCTGTTGTGTTAAGTTATGGTATGTTCTATGCTTATAATAGTTTACTTCTTTTTCTTATTATATTCCACTGATTAACAATCACATGTACATAAAGTAAAGTGCAGATAGAACATTAAACGATTGATAGAAAACAAGCAAGACAAGAGACATAAGATGTGGCATCTAGCCAGGGACAAACCCCACAATGTGTGGAGAAACCCTTTGATCAAATCTTCTTTTATCTTCAATAATTCAGCAGGGAGAAATAGTACAATAAATCTGATTTATATCAACAGTAGCAAACCTTAGATTAGCAGCATCAACATTAGCGGCTTCATCATCAAACTAGGGCAGATGATATCTCACAAACCGACAGTCGGATCGGCATGATTCCACCACCAAAAGTTACGGCTTCCAGAGGAGGTTCAGATGAACCTACAATGCAGTTCAGATGAAAAGATCTTCTAGTCCACGCAGGTCAATCTTTACTGCTGTAGTTGCAGCTTCAGTGTCGGCAACTTCTGGCTTCAAACTAGGGCAGTCGATATCTTGCAAACCGTCTGTCGGATTGACTTGATTCCACCACCAAAAGTTGCGGCTTTCAGAGGAGGTTCAGATAACCTACAATGCAGTTCAGATGA